>JAWLRI010000039.1:941768-981478 GCA_034781795.1 Crypturellus tataupa | reverse complement strand
CGTCCGGGAAGCGGCGTCCTCGCGGTGCCGCCAGCCGGCAGCGCCTTTGCTGGTGCGCGCGGGTGCCCGGCGCAGGCGCGCCGTCCGCGCTCCCAGCGTCGCGCCCGCTGCCAGGCAGCTGCTTCTCGGAAAAACCCCAGAAACGGCGCTTGAGAGAGTGCAAGGCGCCTTACGCGGACTACCGGCAAGTACGGGTTGTCTCAGAAGCAGATGTGAGGTTATTTGGTCCATCAGCGTGCACCGGCCGCTGCCATCTGCTCCAGTATTTGCATTCCTGGGCAAAATACACGGCAGACCCTTAGGCCTTCTTGCTATAATATTTTTATTGCTGTTTTAGTCCTACTGCAGGTCGATTTTAATGAGTTCTTGGGTAGGTTGAAATCAGGCCTTTCGTATTTCTGTCTTAGCAGTCACTCCTCTACTGTGCTTGGTTAATGTTACCTACTGAGCAGAGGAGGATAAATAATTTACAGTTCTCATTATGCTTTTAATAAATAACAAATGTGGCAGCATCTTACAGCTGTGACTGAAACACCCATTTTGTTACAGTATATTTAAAAGGGTAAACTTTCCTGCAAGAGAACAGTCAAATATCTTCTGATTACAAACCTCTGCTGTCTTAACAGCTGTATTGACTTCATTTAAAATTCATTTAAAAACGCTAAATACACTAAGCTCATGGACATTCCAGTTAAACTTACATTTTTTTTTTTCCGGAAAACGTGTACTTTGGTTTTTATTTTTGAGAGCCTTTTAAATGCGATGATTGAAGCCTTGTCAGCAGTAACTTTGCTAGAACTTGTTTTAAACACTTTGAACTGCACTTTGTGTGGTAGCCAACTTTTTCAAAAGTTAAGAAAATTAAATATTCCCTCAATATATTTGCAGATAGATTCAGAGGACTTTACAAACCATGAAAATCGTTATCCTTTTTTATTTAAGTTTAGTTAATTAAAGTACTTTTAGTGTAAACCAAAGAATGAAAGAGTCTCTAGCTGAAGTCCTGGCAAGAACTGCAGTACTGTAGTCTGCATGATCAAGCTTAAAACTGAAATGATGTTGTAAAGCTATTTCCAAAATAAGGCAGAAGATACCTTAAAAAGAGCAATGTCTTTGAAAAAGATTGTTTTTTGTAGTAAAATTAACTGGTTTTAGAGAGGCTTTCTGAACAGCGTTAATTGGATGATTGTTTATAATAAAATTTCCAAATATTATCTTGCCAAACAAAAGTTTTCTTTTTCTTTTTTTTTTCTTTTTTTCCTCTAGAAGGTATAAAATCCACTGGACTCTAGACTGTTTATAGGTTTCACAAACACTTCATAATTACTAGTCTTTAAGTCATGCGTCTTTGTGTAAGAGAAAATGCTTGGTCACCTGTACTTTTCTAGTTGAAGTTATTTAAAAGTATTGTTATTGTGACTTTTTTTTAATCATCAACTCAAAACAACAATTTCTTTAATAGACTTAGTGAAGTCTTGTTATGAAATAGACTACATGTTTCTTTAGCATGGTGTAAAATATTCTGGATGTCTAACATGAGAGTAAAGAAAAAAGAAGACTGAGTAAAATAAATTCATGTGGCATCATTGGGGAAATTTGGTAGAAACAAATCTTATTGTTGAATTGAACACCCCCCACACAAAACCTTAAAAGTAGAAAATTTGAACACTAAAGTACCTCACTGCTCTTCTGTTCTCTCATGTCTTACTCCCTGTTTGGACTTCCAAAATAGAAAGTTTTAGGAATTTGCAATTATGGTAAAAGTAAACATGGCATCTTTAAAATTCAATTATTCTTAAGGTCCCTGAAGTAACTAAAGGCCATGCTATCTTATTTTATCTGTAGTTGTTTGTAACATAATCTTAATAAATCAAACTTGTGAAAAAAATACTTTTATCACAATCTATTGCATAGTTGTGCTTAAACAAAAACTTTAAATATGCTTGCCATATTGAAGGTTTTGGCTGCTGGCATTTCTTTACTTATGTTATGGACAAGGACTACAGAAGCAACAAGGTTATCTGGGGAACTGTAATCCTTGTCAAGGTAGATTGGAGGGAGGCAGTGAACCAAAATTGTAATTCAGTTTTGAATTTTCTGTAAACCTCAGGGGAATTCCTATGCTAAATCTTGAATTGTGTTTGTGCAATGAATTAGTATTGATACACTTTTAAATTTGCTTGAATATTGTGCATAGTGAATTTTTAAGCTTAAACTTGAAACAGTGTTTAACCCTGAGGGAACCTTCCCCCCCGCCCCCCCTTTTGTTCATAATGAGTAAGTGTGATTTATACTGATATCTTTAATTTAATGTCCTCATAAACTTTGCAACGATATTTTGTAACCTTTATATGAAGAAAGCCTTTGTGCATTTGATGTGTATAGGTATAGAGTGGCTGGACTGCTTCTTTAAGAATTATTTCTTAGTATGCCAGCATGCTGAACAGCCAGGCCCTGTTCAGGTCTTTGGGGCTTAAAGCATATTAATTTCCAGGTTGCATAATGCAAAATATTTCAAGGCTTTGGTTAATTTATTTTAGACTTACTGAAAGGAATGCAAGCCCAGTGGAGGGCTAATGTCAGCCCTTCTGAATGTATAAAACCCTCCACCCCCCGCCACACACTGGAAAAAAAAAATCCATAAAGGCAGGCTTTGGATTATAATAAATGAAGTCTTTGAGACTTTATTACTTTTTTCAAAGACCTGGTATGTGAAGATTTAAACATTGTGGCTAATTAAAATGCTAGGCACACTTTTTTTTTAGTGTTTAGCTAAATTTAGCTTTTTTTTAAAAAACATTTAAGAAGATAAACTATCATTGGAATGTTTAGAAGTAGTAACTTTTCCCTTATGTTCTTTTTTCTTCACATCAGCTGATAAGTTTTGTCATATCATGCTTCGACTATTTTGAAGTATGAAATGTGTGGCTGTGGTATTAATGAATGAACTATTACAGTTAACCAAGGAAACTGCTTTTAAATACAAGGTAGGCTGAAGATGACAAGTTTGAATGACTTGTGAAAGATTCCAGAGCTTGTAGTTGGCAGCTTTAGCTAATACTTTTGTTTCAAAAACCACATAATATAATACTACTTTTCAGGGAACATTTGGTTATTTACTGCTTTAATTCAAACAAGTAGTTGAGTAACATCAGGCAAATCGGATCAAGCATTTTCATTTGACTACTGTTGAAAGTGTTTTACAGCAGTGTTTTAGTGTCCTTTTAGAAGTTATGGAGTTCTATCAAACTGACCTTCAACTGATTTATTTGTAGTGCACTTTTATTTAATATTAGATAAGACTTGTGTATATTTGGGTTATTAGCAATGCAAATGTGATAGTAAAGAGGTAATTAAAAGATGCAATGTTTTGACAACCTCCAGCAAATCTGCATTCTTTTCTGATGGAAGTATGAAGAAATTTTGTTTATTCTATACTGGATTATTAAAATATGCAATATTGTATATCATCCAAATTGTATTCTCTCATCTTAAAACAAAAACATATATTTGCTAGGAACTAACATTATTCTAGATTTTCACTCTGTTAACATGATAGAACAAGTATTAAGCTAATTCGTGATTTTCCTTATTTGAAGAGCTAGATGCCTTGAAATATGTCAGAGTATCAGCTTTGGTTCACAGTGGCAGAATTTAGTCTACTAAAGAGTGCTGTGTCAACAGTGTAGTTCTTCATACACTGTCAGCATGACTCCTAGTAAAACTCTTCTCTGCCTACCATGCATGTAATACTCCTTCACAGCAGGGATTCTTATTGCTACCTTCTGGCCAATAACATGAATCCAGAAAAAGCCTTGAAACAAACCTATAATCTTTAATAACTGAAGTTTAGTGAGGTTTTTGTTTGTTTACCATTTCTTTTCTCAATGGCTGTTTTCCCAAAAGCACTTTTATTTTTAAGACAGCTTAGTTTTTCTATGTGCATGCGTTAATGTTTGCATTAACGCATAATACGAACAATTTTATAGCATTTTTTTCTGATTTTCATCAGTCTTGAAAGTGAGATATTTCATATGTATTGTCTTGTATCAGAAATATATCCAACTCCTGTTTACTCACTGTTAAGTGAGAAGTCACTTTGGAAAGAAAAAAAAAGTTGTGAATGAAAGTATTTTCCACAGAAGGGCTTAAGAGTGCCAATTTAAAAGATTCTGGAAAATGTACAGCTGAGGGATCTAATTTCCAACTCTATTTTGTGTAACCTTTTTACTTACTGCATAAGAACAAGATTGCTTTTAATACTGGGCAAGATGTGTGTGAATTTAGTTGCTCATAGGGTCTATCTGTCTTGTCTTGCTCAACTGAGATTGGTACTTGATGTATAAGCAGAGTGATAGGCTGTAAATAAAAATGCTCTATATTATTTTTTAGTCTTTTTATGGTATTTAAGTATACTACAGGATATAGGCAGGCTTTAGTGAAAAGTGTTAGGAAAGTGGAATATTTCTCATAGGAGCAGAATCACATAGATGGGACTTTTTGGTAAACATACTGCCTTGTTTATCTTGGATTGATGTAATATTTTGGGGGGTGAGGGGTAGAAATGGACTCAAAGTAGTAAGGAAGCTCCTAAGTAGTTTTCTTTACATGACAGTGACTTTCTGCACTTAATGTAGCTGAATTTGCATAAATTGTCATAAGAATAATAAAGGTCTTTGAGTTGTCTATTATATGCTTAAAATTTTTTGTTAAAACATTAAAGTCCTAAGATTTGTACAGAAATACTGAGCACTCAATAGAACTGACAAAGTAATTTTTCACGAGCCATTTTTATTACAGATGACTAAATCGCATTATGTATAAAATCAAGCTTGGAGAAAAACTTAGAATATTTCAGCCTAATGGGGCATGCACCTGTAAAGAATTGATGGTGGTAACAATGCTAAACAATCATGTGTGATGAAATTACCAAAAATTAAGCAAATCAGATTGAATTTTTAATGGAACTAGTGATACATCTTTCAAATTTAAAATGTAAACTAGGCACATAAACCCTAGCTAATAGACAGAGGAATAACTGGCAGAAAAGTGGTCTCCATTTTGCTGTCTCTGCTACATGCTCCTCCTTAGTTTTTGTTCAGTTTTATATGTTTTTTTTTGTGCAATTTCCTAGTTGCTTCTGGCATAGAAAATGCAAGCTGTCCACATAGCCCATTCCATATTGTTGTGCAGAATGCCTGTATCTTCTTCCCCTATCTTCATTATGAAGACTGAATTTCAAAGGAGAACCAAGAATATGAAGAGCATTGTTGCCGACATAGTAATATTGGGAATGGCTTTGGTGGTGAAAGAGTGGTGGGGACTTTGAAAGTGTGGATTTGAGCCTGAGTTGGAGACTGATGGTATGGAAGGTTTCATCTGGGCTGATGAACTTAAATGGACTGGTTCTGCCAGTTGCTCTGCCTGCTTCTTAAATGTTAAACAGTAACATGTAAGAGTTGCACTGAAGAGCTGAAAACATAGTTGACATTTAACCTTGAACAACTGCAGGTAGTTTTGGCAGCCCTCCTTTGTTTTAATCTGTTGGCTCAACAGCCTTTATCATCAAGCAGTGCATATGTTTAGAATGTGTATGATAGTTAAGAAGATCTGTAGGGAGAACAAACAATGTTATTTGTCAGACTCACTTAAATGAAACTTAAATAAGCTATTCATATTTGTGTTATAATAGAAAAGCTTCAGAGCACAAAGCTATGCTAGTGTTTTCTTTGTTAATTTTGTTCAACTGGTGCTGATAGTTCAAAATAGAACGGATTTCTGCAAGTAACAGAAAAGTATATTGCTGTTCCTTTTCATTCATGCAAGATCATTATTGTGCTTTAAGTCTGCGCAGTTCCTTAGATGATTCTTTTTCTGTGTGTGGTGAGGAGGAGAGAAACAGGGAATCAAGAGAAACAATAAATCATCTTGCTGTCCATAATAACGTCTACCTTTCTTTACAAATATACCTAATAATAGAATAAAACAGCTGATTTTCCACTACAACTATTGATGCTTACATGCTACATAAAAGACTTGAGATATAACACAGGTTAGGCGATGCTCTTTCAGCTTCAGAAGTTCAGAAAGGATTTCCATTCTTGATACTTCCCCTGTGGTTTAACAAATAGCTAATGAACTGGACATACATGCAACAAAATGCAGGTATCATTATCTCTTGATGTTTTTGCAAGATTATTCTGTGTTTTCCATTGTATCATGCAATATTCTAATCACATTTTTACAATTCAAATTATGATCATTATCGGATGTAATTAAATGTTTCCTATTTGTGTTCTGATATTATGATTCTTTAATTCAGGATTTCATATGATGAGGCTTTTATTATGGCCAGTGACCCCTTGGAAGGCTTTCATGAAGTGAACCTCGCTTCACCTACGACACCAGATCTTCTTGGAGTAAATGAACCTGGGACTCAGGAACAAACTACCTCACCCAGTGTTATCTATCGACCACATCCTTCTGTTGTGTCCTCCACACCAATCCAACCCAATGCATTAAATGTTTCTGACCTTCCCACGCAGCCTGTTTACTCATCTCCCAGACACCTGAATTGTGGAGAAGTATCAGGTGTCAGGTAAGTAGTGTGCATCTGTTTAATTAAAATGATGTTTATATACAGAATCTGCTTCTTTTGCTAAAGACATAATTTAAACATTTTGTAACCTTAAACTGTGTTTGTTAAGGGTATGTTCAACACCATTAATGTCATTTCAAGAATATTTCTTCTTAATATATTCTTTAAATAAAGAAATATTACTTTCTTTACAGCATCCATGTTACCGACACAGTACTTTGTGCTACCTCTGGACTCCAGGGTGGGTCATTCAATCACAGTAATTCCAGAAAGGAAAGCAATAATGCAGAAAGAGAGTTTTTGCAGGGTGCTACAGCAGCAGATGTTGCTGAAGGAAACGAAGATATTTTTGGGTTGAGTACAGACAGTTTATCTCACTTACGGAGCCCATCTGTCCTGGAAGTGAGAGAAAAGGGCTATGAAAGATTGAAAGAAGAACTTGCAAAAGCTCAGAGGGTAAGGCTTGTTGTCTTGTATTCTCCTGCTGTTTGTTTCTTCAAAGTGCTTGTAACAGAATGATAGATGGATTAGAAAGTGCAGTCTGAATCCATTTATTGTGGAATTATTACAATGTAGTTATTTTATGTGAAGTTATT
Organism: Crypturellus tataupa; assembly: GCA_034781795.1. Taxonomy (NCBI): domain Eukaryota; kingdom Metazoa; phylum Chordata; class Aves; order Tinamiformes; family Tinamidae; genus Crypturellus; species Crypturellus tataupa. Next base: position 974,284 of record JAWLRI010000039.1, on the reverse strand, counting down.
CTGAGTGTTTGCAGTGCAAATGTCCTAAAAGTATTCCCTGATACCTTCTTTTTGTACTGCTCTTGCTACTTACCATGGAAAGCTTCAGCTGTAAAATGTGGTTAAACTTTTTTTTTTTTTCTTTTTACAAGTAGGCCTTTACTTCATTCTAACATTTAAGAACAAGAATTTTTTTTTGTCATTCCACTGTTATTTTATAAGTACTTATAGACACTGTTTATGTACCTCTTGACACCTCTTACTCCTATGCAATAGAAGTGTAGTATGTGTCAAGGAATATTGAAATGTTTTAGAACACAGATGTTTATGATGTATCACAGGAATGCCTTTGTGTGAAAGATGCAATAAAGATGTCAGTGGTGTTCTTTGGAGTGCTATTCCACCACACTTCAAACTGAATATGCTTACCTTTAAAGACACTATGACTCAATTTATTAATATTTGTAAAGCGCTTTATCTTGCTTGGATGGAAGATGCTATATAAATACAAAAACATCATTTATTGTGTTTACATCCTTCTGTGCTTAAGATTCCTCATAGATTTTTGTTGTCTCTGTTTATACCCTTTCCTTTCTCTATGTGTTTCCCTCTTTGTGTACATTTAAGCTCTCCCATCTTATGTTTGAACTTGTTTTCCTTTGGGCTTGTTATCTGTCCCAGTTGAATGTTGTCATCACTTCTGCTATAGTTGTGTTTGCCCTTGTTAATGTGCATCTTAAATATGGATTCTGATACCACTTCTGTTGATGTTTTATCTCTCAGTAGTTGCTTCCTTCTGTGAGGCATTTATCTGGTTAGCATTGACCAGAGACAGGACATTAACCAGAGCTAAGTTTATGGACTTTCCATGTGAATATATAATCCTAGCAGTTAAACTTGAAACCTTAGAAAGCAAGAACAATTAAATTTTAAACTTCAGAGAGCTCTCCAGCTGTAGAAAAATATAAAAGGACAGTTAACATATGTAAACCTCAACTCAGATCTGTTACAGTTCTCTTTTGAATAAAATAACATTTTATTCTAGTCTATACTCACTTGTCCCTTAAATAGAAATGTTTCCTGTTTTATTCTGAAACTTACCTGGGTGATTGTCTAGTTCATAACTCATGCTTTGTTAAGGTACATGTTTGAATGTACTGTGATAAGTATTTTTCAAACACTTTGTATGTGCCTAACAAAAGTAATTCAACTCTAATCTGAATGTTGATTTCAAAGTCTTTGTTACTTCTCAACCCATTTGGATTGTTTCTTATCAATGTTATTCTGGATGGATAGCTTCCTTTTTGCATGTCTTCTTGAATTTTCACTTACAGAATTGTTCAGTGACATGGGAGTCATGGAAGAAGTATTTAAACATTGTATAATAATATCCACAACTTCTTCTGTGACATTAGCTTTCTTCCACTTCCTATGTAAGAGCTAGCTCTTTTTGTATCCCTCTATCATTTGCACTGCCTCTGATGCGTCTGATTATTTTCTCCCAAAAGTCATGGCTGTTCATGGCTGTGTGTCCACCCTGCAGTACTGATGTAGGCCTTGTGGTCTTGAAACACTTATTTCCAAATATATACCTGTGTTAAAATGAGTATCTAGCTTAAAAATCTGCAGAAATATAGTCCTTAATGCCTGTGCTTAGCTTGTTGGTTTTTAAGTGTGTTTATTTTCCTTTTTTTTTTTAATGACTTTGGACATTCTTTAATTTCTGAGATTTCTTAGGAGCCATGAGAATAATGAGATTTACAATTGGCACTTGAATTTTTGTGGTTTCATTGAGCCTTGAAAACTTATACTTCCCCAGGGTGAGCACAGTAAACAAATCTGGTATCTTGTGTTTTTCATTCATTCCAAATACCTTACCCAAACTATAGGCTGTACATATGTACAAATATGTAATCTGTTGCAGTTGTGTTTGGAAGGGAAACTATAAAAGAATAAAGGAATTCTGAAACTTATGGATCCATTATCTAATTGTTTTTTTCCTGTCCTTGCTTTTTTGAGTGAAACTTTTAATATATTCTATTTTTTATATTGAGAATAAATGTGAAAAGAGCATCATACACATGCACTTATATAAAAGTATGGTTCTTGAACAAAATACACAGAAACAAAAAAAAAAAAAACCTCTTCCCCTTACGTCGTGCTGTGTATTTTAAGACTTCAGGCTTTACTGTTGAAAAATGGCGGTGTGTGTAAATCTTCCAAAGATTTGTTTGTGTCTTGAGGAGGGGGAGTACTGTCTACTTCCAACTAATTGATTTGCAGTTACAAATCCTATTATAAGATTCGGAGAAAGGTTAGATAACAGGGTGGTATTACGCATGCTATTTTATAAAAAAAATCCTCCTAAAAACTAATAATTAACATAGGATTTTCACCACTTTTTTAACCCATTCAAGTCTTAAAATACTACTTGCCACTGATAGTGTTAGCCCTCATGTCTTTGGATAAGAGCAGTCTACCAGAGATGGTGGTTACAAATACTAGAATTACTTCATTCATTTTGAGAATTAGTAGTTCTGTACTTCCCTACCATCTTTGGAGTAAAACCTATAGGTTGACTAACAAGTGAAACTTTTTTTTTTCTTCCAGAAATAGTAATTATGAGTACTTTTCTACTATAGTGAAATCAAGAAGCTTTTCCATGCTCTTCCGTGATTTTAAATATGTCTTGTGTGTTGAGTGAAGGCTAGTCAAATTGGAAAGTATTTAAATATACCTATAATTTTTTTGATAACTTTGGAATTCAGCAGTATCTGCTGGTTTGGTTTTAGATGATTTCTGTAGAAAATTGCTGTATTCTGGTGGTTCTGCTTCTAGTTCTGCTGAGCTAGATCCAGGGTGATTCTCTTTAATTTAGAATTTAAAACATTACAGGTTTCAAAGCAGTATTTTGCATTTGTTGTCTCGCTAGTTCTTTGTAATGACCCACCCAATGAAGATCAAAATAAAATGAGCTATAAAATGACTATTTGATATAAGAAATTTTAAAACCTTTTTCTTTTCTCTCAGGCAAGTTAAAAATCACTATTCGTGCATGTTTAATAATAATTTACCTTTTTAGAATAGCCGTGTGGGAAAGACTTAAGCATAGATGAAGCCTGGCATCTCCAGATGCCTGTTCTGCTTCTCTGTTGTGCGTGGCTAGGTGTTCAGGAACAGCTTTCAGACACAGGCAGCACTGTTGGCTGCAATAATTACTAAACTTCTGCTTTGGATACTCTATTTCTTGCCTGCTTAAAAAACATCAACCCAAGCTATTAAATTTGTTTGAAAAAAATAATGTGTTTTATTATACTGCTTCTGAATCATGTCCTGGAAATTTGCCCAATACTTGATGAATACAGCAAAGAGAGCCTGGAGCAATAGACTGCGTAGTGTCATCTTCTCTGTTTTCATTAAGTAGTTTTATTTGATGACCTAAACTTAATCTAAAGCTCTGACCTGAATCTTAATATAGCTTGTTTTTAAGATATACAAGTGTGTGTAGTGCTTCCTCTACAAATCAATAGAATAAACTGACAAATTAAGGTGCTGGCATGCTTTCCACATATGTAGGGACACACAAAACCTGCTTTTTAAGGATATTTCATCAGAATTTGTCATTTCCTTAAGAACCATGTTTTACATGGAAAAAAAAAATCTACAAATCTACAATTTTTTTTTCTTTTATTTCCTTTCCTTTATTCTTCATTTCTTCTTCTCTAGTATTTTTCTCTTTCTATTTAGTTTTCTATATTCTATTTTCTTTTTCTGTGTTTAATTATCTTTTTATGGGAGTGTTTGAGGGGAGAATAGCTAATTTCTACAGAACTATAGATAGTAAGTAGGTGCTGAATACTATTTGAGAAGTGCTATGGAAAAAGCATTACTGTTTAAATGGTACCTTTCAAATAGTTAAAAGGCTGCATATGGAAATTGAAAGATCAAAAAGGTGAACAAGTAGAATAAAATGAATAAAAACCATTTAAAATGCCTGAAGTTCCCCCTCACCCTGCCCCAAGGAAAAAAAAAAGAGAATACTTTGAATCTTAATCTACTTAAATCTAAAGTTGTCCTTAAATGCATGTCAAATCTAGGAGCTGAAGTCTGAGAGCACCGTTCATCTAGGTGGGAAATCTATTGCTAGTCTTGCTGCAGAAATTGAAAGCAAGACCTAGTGTCACCATCCTCCAAGGCAGAATGTAATTTTCCATATAGTTGCATAAAATGTTTCTCTGTCATGAAGCTTTTGGGAAAAATGCTAATTACCTCCCAGTAACGTGCAGGCAGCAGGAGATTTTTGGCCCTCATTTTTATGACTTTGTACTGACTGCTCTCCCGGAGTTTTCTGAAGGCAGATGGTTCCTTAGGAGGCTTGTGAGGCAAGTTCTTGCTGGCGTGCTTTTGAGGTCTCTAACTTTTCAGTGATGGACTTGAGGCCTTGAACCTTGTGTCTCAGGCATGGTGGTATTGCTGGAGCCAACCGGCTGGAGGAGAGGAAAAGAGGGAAGGTCTAGATGCAGTAGAGAATGGGAGTTATGTTCAAAAAAATGCTTAAAATAGGCTTACATACTGCCTTTTTTTCCCCCCTACCTCCTTCCCCATCCTTCTCTGCCTCACGGGAGATTCCAGAGTTTAATGGATGGTAAAGAGCAAATTTTCTATCAATCTTTTTCTACTTTCATGAAAAATACTCATTTTATTTTATTTTTCTCCTCAAACTTGGGAGAACACTGATAAGCTGGGGTATGAGTAGCCTTTACATTGTTGAAATTTTATTGAGGTCGCACTGTACCAGTGATACGGACAGGCTTCTTTGTTCTAGTGATGCTGAAGGCAAGTAACATATTCTGAATTTCATTAAAGTGCTCTAATTTGATTTCTCTACCACTGCATAAACAATAATTAGGATATAATTTAGTATAACTTTGAAATTGTATTAGTTGTAAGGAGACTTGTGGGACATGAAATATTTGTAATAAAGTATATTTTAAGATTCTATGAGTAGACCTGAGACAAAAGCTATTTTCAGAAGTTTTTTTTTTATTTTTTAAACAAGTACTTAAAAATACTTTATGTTAAGGAACAGGTAAATAGTAATAGTTCTATTCTGCTTCTTTCAGTATTTAATTTTCCATATGTTAAGCAGAAAAAGATGTTGTACTTCAGAATATTATGAAATTTCTGACATTTAGGTTAGAGATGCTTTAGATTGGCCTGGTAGGTTGCTATATAGCAGGAAAAGCTATGTGTGTGTGTGCAGCATTAATTTTATTGCTTCTAGTATTAAGATTAATATTTTGAAAGGCTTTGTTTAGTCAAGGTTGTATGTGTTCCTCCTCTTTTTAATTTTTTTCTTCCCCTTGTGGTATTAGCTTTAAAAGGCCAAATAATTACACTTAAGTTAGAATAAATAACTTTCAATTTTCCATAGGAGCTGAAGTTAAAAGATGAAGAATGTGAAAGGCTTTCTAAAGTGCGAGATCAACTTGGACAGGAATTGGAAGAACTTACAGCTAGTCTGTTTGAGGTTTGTTGGAGTCTTCGATGTGATATACTTAAAGGAGGTTGAGCCAGATATTTTATGTAGAATCAGTGTGTTGTGTGCTGATTTTTTTTTTCCTACAATGAGCTTAAAAGGGATTTGTGTCTTCCATACTGGTGTATGTTGACCTAGAGGCCGAAGAGCAAGCAGTAGGTTGTTCTTTATTTAGATGAAAGAGACTTTGCTGAACTTGTCAACTGTTAAGATGCTAAATGAAGAAAATAAGGACAATATATAAGGAAGCTTAGAACTATCTTGGCTTATTTTTTTGGCATAACTATTTTGATACAGCTTCTCTGTCTGTCAACAAGGCTGTCTATATAAGATCTAAATTTGGGGTTGCTGTGGTGGCTAAATACAGAATCAGCTGGAGAAGAATGGAGGCAGCAGAGTATATAACTTCTCATGCTTTCAGCTTTTGAATTTTGGGCCCAGCAGCATGTTACTCCTACAAACTTGAAAAGAAACATGAAACTTTGTAATGTACCAGGGTGGACATGGCTGCAAAGTGAGAAGCCTGAACTTTAAGTGGGACCTTTTCATTTGAGAAGATGACAGTGGTGCCAGTAAACTTTGTGATCTTGCACCACATTTGGAGGAGAGAAAAAAAAAAAAAAAAAAAAAAAACTGAAATCTATTGTAGAAGCAGGAACAGTTGCCTTTTTATTATGAAATTCCTAGAGGCTAAATTGTGATACACACAACTGTCAGAATAAATATCATAATGCAGGGATGCTTTAGACATTTGCAATATTATAAGTATTATTTTTTCAGTATATTCATAAAGATATAACATTAGATATGTTTTAGAATATTTAAACCTATGATATGGTATTGGTATGGAAGTGCTATCAGAAACTGAAAGATTTTAACACTCAAAATCAAATTACAAAGTGCTGTGTGGGTTGGCTATACATCATATTTCATCATTCCAGTACGGCAAAGTTACTTAAATCAAAGTGGCTTTGTAGTGTGGGGAACAAGTAAAGACTGGAAAGCTGCTTTTTAGTATAATATATGTGTATGTTGAGGGAATTAAACTGGCAAAAAAAATCTTGGGCACATAACTATGCAGGAATAAAAATAAAATTGCCCATGAAATTTATATTAATAACACTTCATAACATAGATCAATGTATCACTTAATCTGTGAATCTATTTGAATCTATTTGAAATGTAACACATTAGTAATGATAGTTTAATGAGTTTTAATTATTCATAACCCCAACTGTTATGGCATGTCACTTGAATATTCTTTTGTCATTTGTTTTCACTGAGAGTCTGTTATAAGACACCATTGTAGAGTCTTGATTTTGCACTGGGATCTATAGCCCTTGGTTTTGTGTTTTATTCTGAATCCTACTAACTGCAATGACCGTATAAATGGATGTTGGAGCGTATATGAATGTATCCCAGTGGAGGATCCAGAATGTTTAGCACAACTAGGGGTATATGTTACGTGATTGCACTGTTAGTGTTGGGGAGTGTGACATGCACTGCTTTGCTTTCAAAGGAGCATCCCTAGACAGAAACTGCATGGTCAGTGTTATATGTATCTCTACACATTGTATAAATATGTATCTTCACATCCCTGCATGTGTCCTGTTATTTAAGAGACTTACAAACTCATATTATACACTTGTGTTGTATGCCAGTGGGAGCCAGATCTTTTGGTACCACAATGTATTAACTTTTGTTTTATTTATATAGCGTCCAGATACGTGCTAGGCGCTTTACAGATATAAGAAGGATCCCTATCCCAAGTAATTTAACCAGTGGCCCTGATCCTTCTGTTTGTATTGCCTCAGTAAATGCTAAAAAAGTATAGTAATTTGATCATAGGCAGCAAATTGTTGGATCTGGGCCTACACAAATTCTGCAGACAGAAGGATTAGAGGTATAAGGTAAAAAGATGTTTAAAAAAATCCCAGTCCTTTTACACTTTTTTTTCTTGATTTATTCACTTACATTTTTTTAATATTTCCTTTTCTGTTCTATTTAAGAAATGCATATTAGTCCATAAACTATTTTTAGCTTTTACTTTGCCTGTTTTTGCTGATGATAAAAATGCAGGCTTCATAGTCATTTGGCCTGTTTCTTCATGTAAAAATTATAGTTGACAACTAAAACTATACTGGCCAGGAGAAGAGAGCAGTTCCTTTAAAGGTACCATTGTGCCCCTGTGTGGGTGTTTTTTTTTTTTTTTTTTTTTTTTTTTTTTTTTTTTTTTGTCTTGGTTTGAGTCTTTCTCTTGAGAGATCAAGGAACTTCACTTGGCAGCCACTGAAGCTTGACTGGAGCTTGGCATTCCTGACAGGTACTGTTTCTGCCAGAGGTGGGTTAGCTGCGAATGGGTGTTGTTGCTCATTTTCTCAGTCTGGGCTCAAGCCAAGGGAAAGGAACTTGATGTTCCAGTGATGAATTCAAACTGATACATTTGCAGATATTTTGGGAGTACAGAGCTATTCTAATTCCAGTGGATTGTTGCACAATTTATTAATCGTAAGTAATATCCATGAAGCAAAGAAGTAGGATATACTCCTTAGTTTATTTAAGTGGATCTTTTAAACTTGTGTGAAGCATTTATGCTATTTAAACATTTTTTTTTGTAGGAAGCACATAAAATGGTTAAAGAAGCTAATGTCAAACAAGCTGCAGCAGAAAAACAGTTAAAAGAAGCACAGGGAAAGGTGAGAATTTTTTTTTGAACTTTATTGCTTTGTATTATCATGTAGTTTTAAATCTAAGTGTGAATGGTGAAGACAGCCTTGCATGTATGTATTTTTAAAATATATCCTAAATTGTTTATATACTAAATGTGATCTAGACTTATTAACATATGGATTTAGGACAGGCATTTCAGCAGCATTTTCATGTAGCTAGCCAGGTGCATAGGAAGCCAGGCTTAGCTGCAGTGTGCAGTGGGTAGGCATGCGGGATAGTACTGCTGGAAAATGAAGTCTCGATGTAAATGAAGATAGCTGGAAATTGTTGAAGGATTTAATGTATTTGTGCCCTACTATGCTGTGATCTGTTAAGGACTTTATATTTTTATTTTCTAGATTGATGTCCTTCAGGCAGAAGTAGCAGCCTTGAAAACGCTGGTACTGTCCACTTCACCGACATCGCCAACGAAAGAGCTTCAGAGCGGTGCAAAAATTCCTTTTAAGAAAGGGCATGCCAGAAACAAGAGCACAAGTAGTGCTATAGGTGGCAGTCATCAAGACCTCACCATGATGCAGCCAATTGTAAAAGACTGTAAAGAGGTAACAATGCAAGGAATGTTTTTTTGTTGCTGATAAGCAGGTTTTATTTTTATTTTTTTATCACAGTAAATCTGTGTATTAAATCTTTATGTAGTACTGAATACTTTCAGAGATATTTTGTCATTAATGAAAGAAAGATTTTCTTAAATACAAATAGATGGCAGTTTTCCTGTTTTTTTTTTTTTTTTTAAGCTTTTGGAGGAAAGGAATGAGGTAAAAATTAAAATATTTGAATTAAATAAAAAACAATATAACTGAATCACAGTCCTCACCAAAGCTTCTTCAACTAAGTTGTTGTAGGAGAGGAATTGTTTTATAGATCACTAATGAGTGAAAAAAGGGAGGAGTGGTTGCAAAGAAAAAATCAGTGATAATTTGTTAGAGAAGTGGAGGAGATTTCCCAGCTAAATTTGGTAGATTTACCAAATTTTAAGGAAGTTTACCAAAGTCCCTCTGGGAGACTTTTTGATCTACTTGTAAATGACATTGAAAATGGCTCCTCAGAATATTACTAGCAAAAAATGCCTGAATAGTTGAAAAAGAGGATCTCATGATTGGGTCATAGCGGATGAAATTGAAAATCAATAACTGAAGAATAGAGTAGCTAGTGAAAAATGCAACCCTAGTAGACATGTAGTTGTAGTCTCAGAATTAGGTGCATTTCACAGAAAGAAAAAAAAAAAAAAAAAAAAAAAAAAAGATAAAACAACTGGAGTGTCCTTGTGGATAATTCTCTGAAAACACCATCTCCGCTCAGCTGAGGATCCCCATATCCTTAGAAGTTATCAATAAAGGAAGAAATAGCAAACACAAAAGCTCTTTGCTGCTATACAAACATAGTGAACATATGCATCTAATTCTGCATGCAGCTGTGATATATCCATCTCAGAAAGTATGCAATGAAAATATGAAGTGTGACATACATGATCAAAGCTATGGAAGTCCTGTATGGAGAGAAACTGGGACTCCCTGTGGTAAGAGAGATGTCTGAGGTAGAGCAAAAATTTATACAATCACAGGTGACATAGGGAAGATGAATGGTGAACAAGTATTAATTATTGCTATTAGTGAGAACAGTGGAAATGAAAATGAAGAGTCAGCACAGATCAAAATTGTAGAACTCATTGTCACAAGGCAGTGAGACTGAAAAAAATAAATGGTTTCAAAATTTAATCTTGCAAGCTCACAACAGAAAAATCTGTCAAACTCACAAAAGAAAACAAAAGAAAAGGTAGATAGAAGATACAGACATGATTTTTGTTACAGGAAACTTCTAAACCACTAATGACTGTATACAGGGAGGCTCTAATTGGAGCAGTGTCCCTGCCCTGTAGCTAGTGCTCAGTCATTGCTGGCTGTTGTCAGAAAGGGTAGTGGGCTCAGTGGAGCTTTAATCTGATTCACTGTGGCCAATTTTATACTTGAGTTTGACTTCTGTCATTAAGCACGCTTGTGATATATGCCTTCAAATGTAGAAAAGGGAAAGATTTTCAAGCCTATGTTCAAAAGCTTTGCATGCTGCCTGTATACTTTATGGCATACGCAAAATGTTTTTCATTTCAATGCTGAATCTTAGTTGCACTTGAGAAAGACCCATCACTTTGTAAGTGTCAGATTGAGGTCGTGACTCAATGGTATTTTATGTGTTTAGCAAAGGTGGGAGGGAGTGGGTTTGCCTCAATTTCCTGTGGAGAGAAAGGGTTAAATGTTGAGCACCTGCAGCCAAAGGCCTGGTCTGCCTGATTGCTATTTCTGTATTTCAGTCTTTTTTTTATTTGCCACATGAAGAAAATGTCTGAGGTGGATACAGTCTGCTTAAGATAGGTGACTGTCTCTTCTAGCAACAGGCTAAGGAATCAGTAAGAAATATGTGGATTTTCCACTCATGGAGAGTCAAGTCTTTCTTCTGAGTGAGAATGCTTAATGGAGCATGCCATGGGGCAGAACGGGCCAGACTTCCTCTGGCCTAGGGCTTCGGACTAATACAGGGGGGACTTACGTTCCCTACTGCCTTATTTTATCTAGTACTGTGTGTTTTTGTCTCTCTGCCCTATCCTCAGAAGGGCTTTTTATTTATTGTTGGCCTAATGTAAATGCTTATGCGTTTCTGGGAATTGGGTCTGGAACTTCACCTCCATCTCCTTTTTTTTTTTTTTCCAAATATTCCCACCACTGAGTTAGTTCAACCCTCCGGTGCCATACTCCTGGTGTTCAGAGTGAGCATCAGAAGGAATGCTCTTGCCCAGGGCAAGCAGTGGCCTTGTCCCAAGGTGCAGGAAGGGTGGCTGTGACGCCCTCACAGAGAGTCCAGAACCTGGAGTTTTCCCTTCGCAGGCACTGGATGAAGCTGTGTCCATGTTTATGTTTCTTTGTGGAATATAGGCAGTGTCCAAGTGACGGTCTACCCTAAATTGCAGGAGAGACAAAAAGTGACAAATTCTCAGGCAAATGCTACTGAGCATGAATATCCTCAAGGATAAGTAGATGCAGGCATCAACAGGATTTAAGCAAACTGAATATCTGCATGCAGTCAGGTAATGTTAGTGAGTATAAATGCTGCTAAATGCTTTTTTTTTTTTTTTTTTTTTTAAGGAAAAAAACATACAGCACCCACAAAGTATAGATGAGAGAGCAAAACCGTTTAGTTATGTTCATGGAGAAATTTTTCTAAGGCAACTTCATTGTAAATCATGGACTTGGGGGAAATTGAGTTAAATATAGCAAATAACAAACTCTGCTAATGAGAAATGCATCTTAATGCTTAGACTTATGTAGAACAAACTAAAAACGGCTTCTCCCCTGCCAATATCTTTTGGTGGTATTCAATTTAAAGATAGACCTGAGAGGGGCTTTTAGGTGGGAAAATGTTCCCTTCGGGAGCAAGTTATACCCACTGAATTTCATTTATACAGTGTTTGGTGACTTAGCAACCAGAACATTTATGGACTCAATTAAGATTTTTTTTTTCTGATTATATCTGAGTGAAAGGCAAATGAGTCTAATAGTAAACAAGTTTACCCATCTAATTTTTGTATTTTTTTCGGTTCATCCCTCCTTCTCAAAACAAACTCCTCAAAATGTGTATGTTTAAAAAAAAAAAAAAATGAATTGCTGAAAGACTAGAGGGAAGTGCACAGGGAAGAACAGAACATGGAAGGAGGTTGTTTCAAGGAGTATACTAATCTTTTTAATCGGATTACCCCTAGCATGAATTATTTTTGCTTTCAGTGTCTCATCTACACTACTTGCTTTTGATGTTACAAGACATTAAAATCACATTTGCTTTCTAGGATGCATATCATAAAACTAGCATTAATATTTATTGCTGCCTTTTTAAAAAAATCTTTCTTCCAAAATACTTTTAATGCTCATTCCTTCTTTTTTCCTCTTGTTTCTTTTCTCTCTGTTCTCTGTGTAGTGGAGAGGCAAGCTGAGGGAGGAGTCTGTGGGGACAACAGTATTAGGATTTTCTTCTGTCATTATATCCTGTTCGTGTTTCCTCTGTGCTTACTATCTGCCACTGTTTCTATGAACATTTCTATTTTCTCCCAAACCTTCTATTTCCTACCTTTGCTGTATCTCATTGTCATTGTTTATTATTCCTCCTACTAGTACCTATTCATATAGCTTTAGATCCAAGCAGTGTCATGTATGTTTGGATCTCCTTTATGCAAGCAGACTCCCATAGTGGGAGCAGCCTTGCAGGGTGCATGTCTTGGCTTTGGGGAGTGTAGTCCTGCTGTAGTACAAGAGTGCAGGAGAAGGATTTAATGAGGAGTTAGACAGTAAAGGCACTGAAGATGCATGTCAACAGTCTCAAAGCCACTCTAAGTAGCTAGTGCGTATTGGAATGACTGTGGTTTTATGGGGGGTGGAGGGATGAGTGGCTTATGTTGATGCTCCAGTGTTTTAATTTGGCCAGGGAGGGTGCTTTGGGAGCAGCCTTCGTCCCTAGCTTGGGAGGAAGGCTCCCTCCCTTGGCTTACGCTTTGGAGCAGCCTTGGCACTTAATGAATAGGATTCTTGTCAGGTGAAATGAAACTTGATGCTGGGCTCTGCGAGTGCCCAGTGGATATCCAGGGTTTAATGGGCACTCACCCCGTGGGTTGGCTGCTTCCTGGTGGAACCATTGACTTTAATAACAGTGATCTAGTACCTGTCTCAATACCAGGCTGGGTAGGTGCCTTCCCTACCACAGAGATAATAAAACAAGATATTTTCCAAGTGGATAAAACCACCGCTTCCTGATATGGAACATGCTTACCCTTCTTTTCACAATTCAAATAACTGCTACTTTCATTTCTTTTTTTATTTATTATTTGTCTGTAGACTATAGGAACTATGAGGAAATCAGCTCACAAACATGGAGTCCAGCATGATGCCAAGTGAATGTCCTTCCTGTTGTAGCATAGTGTAAAAGGAAGCTTGGACTTGAAGATGTAAAATGGAGCATAAGACTAAATTTTTAAGTGATTTGTGTATTGATTTGCAGCTTTCCTTTGTTAGTACATTTATTGTTATGTTCAAATGCTGTGATACTATATAAAATGTTTAGAATTGTTTTTTTTTTGCTTTAGATTTCATTGCTTTTCTGTGACTCACAAAAACAGAGGAACTAAAAGTGTAATAAAGATGTGCAAAGAAGTAAATGACTGGCTTTTGTCTGTTAAACAATAGCTGTACGGTTCAAAGCTATTTTGGAAGCTTAGGAAATGCGGGAGAAATAATTAGCTTGTCATTACTGTGATGGTGACCAATGAAAGCACTAAGTCTACTTGAAAATGGGATGTTTTGAATTGCTGAAATTTAGGAGAGTGAATTTAAGAAAATGCTTACAACTGGGGTTGCAATAGCATTCTTTAACAATGCAATGTAAAACACTTAGTTTTAATGCTAATTAGTTGTCTGTGGATGTTTATACCTTTTCAAAACCTGTGTGATAACTACAGTACTAAGATATGTGTATCTTTTGTGTGTTCTTAGGCTGACCTATCTTTGTATAATGAATTCAGATCTTGGAAGGATGAGCCTACTATGGACAGAACATGCCCTTTCTTGGACAAAATCTATCGGGAAGATATTTTTCCATGTTTAACTTTCTCAAAAAGTGAGGTAATATAGTCTAAATATCATCACTAACATTTGTCCTTTGAGTATCTTGTAATAAACTATAGTAATAAACTGCAGTAAAAATATTTTCGTATGAAGAATATTTTGTTTCATTGCAGTGGAACAGTTTATAGTGAAGTAGTGTAGTATGGAGTATTAAGATAATCATTTTTTCCTTGCTGTTTGCTATTCTAGATAGAATCTTTTCAATTAGAGTCTGTCCTACCCCTTCTTTAGACTTTACAGCAGTCTGGTTGAATCTGCTATTTGTAGGATGAATGGTGGGTGTTCCCCTGACCCTTTAGAGGTACATTTTTTGTAGAAGTATTGTCCTATCGCTGTCTCTGCTTTATATAGAGGGCAGTAGAGACCACAGTATATTTGATTTTGTGGGTAAGGTGGAACTAGTTCCAGCTGCAAATCTTCTACTTCATCCTGATATCAAATACCTTTTTATGAAAATATGAAGAATGAAAGAATTTTTTAGAAACTGAAAGACCTTGCATGGAAATGCTCCATTTATTTGCATACTAATTCATTATGGTTGGCATAGAGCATCATATGAACCTCTTGCACTAACCAGTTTACCTTGTTACTACAGGAATTGATTTGCTTTTGCAATGTATATAACTAGGCCATCCTGTTCTTATCCCAGCAACTTCATTTGCTTGTTTCCACTTCAGTGGTGATACAAGTACTGTAGATTTGTATCACCTCTCAAGGAGAGAGCGAGGCTGTTGGCGTATGTCCCTTATTATCAAGTATTGTTTCCAGATGTTGTGCGTGGAGTGGCCAACTCCTGTTTTCCTTTGAATATTAACTGATGTGCAGTTAATAAATTACATGTGTTATGCTTTTGAATAATTGGAAATACAGTTATCTGACTAGCTGGAGCATTACTTTAACTCTTGGTGGTCTCTTGTGTGAAGGCATATTACATCTTTTTTTTTTTTTCCCCTAATAAAATTAGAGCAGTTTTAAAATAAACAAGGTTTTTGCCACGTCTGGTCTTTGGCAGAACCACTGCTAATTCAAATATATATGATGTTTGGGCTTATGAGGAATGTACAGGTAACAATGTTAAAACATGTTTGGCTAAATAGTCTACTGTAAAGACTTGCCTCGTGGAAAGTGCCTATTTAGAAGGCAGAATTTAAACTGGAATCTTGGAATGGGGCCTTTTTGACTTTGCTTGCACTAATATATGAGGCAAATCTGATGTGTAATTGAACAAGTTGAGTTTTTCAGTATTTCTAGCATTATAGAGGCAGAAATATGTCACTAGTTTGAGAAAGATGCCTAATGCTAAGCTGTCCTGACTGCTTTCTACCTTCTTTTGCAGTTGGCCTCAGCTGTTCTGGAAGCTGTTGAAAACAATACCCTGAGCATCGAACCTGTTGGCTTGCAACCTGTTCGATTTGTGAAAGCTTCTGCAGTTGAATGTGGGGGACCAAAGTATGTTAAGCTACTAGACAAAAGGGGAATCTTAACCCATTTGAGATACTCAAACTCTTGGATTGAGAAAACTGCTGTCAACTCATCACCACATTTAAATGTGTATATCTTAAACTTGTAAATATTTTCTAAAATCGAAGGTGTCAAGACAGCTGTTGCAAAATCTTTTTGGGGAAAGTAAGCAAGAAATCCACCCCCTCATTCCTTCCCCCCCCAAAAAAAAAGAAAGAAAAAAAAAAAGAAAGAAAAAAGATTAAATGACAATTTGGCCAGTCTTAGTAGAGTCTGAGGCAAGACCTGGTGTGAAGGGAGCTGGTGAAGGCTTTGAAGTTAGGTTGGAGGAATGTGGCTGAGGTTGGAGTGCTTTACTGGGCGTGGAAGAGAAGGGAGGGATTTGTAGTGTGTGTTAGGGTAAAGAAACAAAGCCAGTGTCAATCTAGAGCCTTTCAAGTCTTTAAAAAGTCTGACTTTTTGATTGGAAATCTTTTGGACCAATTGACATGTTTTGGCCAAACTCTATTTTCTGATAGAGAATTTCCATCAAGATGTCATTTGGTTCTGCTTGGCATGAGTTTTCTTCTTTCTTTTTGTTCTTATACTCCTTGTTTTTGAGTCCTCAGCATTTTTTTAGGGGACAATTTTTAACATGCTTCAAAGAAAGTTTTTATTCTTCCTTTTAAAGAAACTACTTGAAATGAAAATTGTCTTATGGCTTGGTCTTTGATCATTTCTAGCCTACAAAATTCAGCAATTTGTAGCTACTTTAAGTTACTCCTGTGACCGGAAGGTGATTTGAGCTCTGTCAGCCCCTGCTCTGAGTGACCCACCACAACTAATGGAGCTCTTCAAGGGCTGCTGGTTTCAGTGCCTAGACGCATCCCTGCAACCTGCGCTCTGTGAATGCAGCACAGAATAGACAGCCAACGAGCAGCTATTAAATAAGCCCTGTGCCATGAAAGAGCAATTGGCAAATTGATCTAAAATCATTGCAGTTGAAGCAATGCCTCTGCATCTTATCTTGATGAAATATTCACTCAAACCATAGGACTCATTTGCATCTTTTGCCCTATCTACGATAAATTCTTAATTAAAGCTTATATAGTCCTTAAACAATTGGCTGGCTATGAATTAACTTTAGAGTTGTCTTAGTTACTTTGAAGCATATCAGAAAATTAAGTTTATTTCTTCCTTTTCCAGCTGTTATTTAGTGACAAAGTTTTGGTCTATTGCTTGAGGATAATAGGTAAGGAATATGCAGTATTTCAGTATAATCTGACAGCAATTGCCCTTTGCTTTAAATATCATTAGTGGCACTTAATGGGAAACAGATGTTCCTGTTTTCACTGAATCAGAATGACAGTTTCACATTTATGACTTTCATTGAAAAAATATTCCTTTTAATTGAAAAAGTATTCTTTAGTAGTAGCATAGTATAGAAAAACACCATAAATTAACTAGAATAATGTTCTTAATGGAATTATTTTCTTATACAGTTGCCTGGATGTAGGGGAAAACAGATGTGTAAAGTAGTGTGTAAAAGCCCAGCAGCAAAACAAGGCAGGGAGGAGGATGGGGAGTTGTGCTAACAGCAGAGAAGGTTCATACATGCAGACATGCAGGCGCCATTCACTGACTCTGTGATGATGTGTGCTTCAAGTGCCACCTTCGAGTGAGACAGCTGGGCTTCCCCACAGGAATCCAGGAATTGTCCCTGTGGGGAACCAAGCCCC
Organism: Crypturellus tataupa; assembly: GCA_034781795.1. Taxonomy (NCBI): domain Eukaryota; kingdom Metazoa; phylum Chordata; class Aves; order Tinamiformes; family Tinamidae; genus Crypturellus; species Crypturellus tataupa. The sequence goes on along the minus strand of JAWLRI010000039.1, from coordinate 957,200 downwards.
GAGCTGCTCCCGTTCTGAACAATGCAGAACTGAGTCATTAGTAGCACGTGCCTTGCCGGCATTTAACCTGGTGTCTTGGAAGATAAAATATAGGAGGTAATTCTATAGCTCGGAGGAAGAAAGGGCTCCCTTTTCTTAGTCTTGAAAGCTTTTCTGTCTTGAAAAAGCTTTACTGAAATGGAGATCAGCTTGTGTCAGCTACCGCAAGGTTTCTGGGATCACTCTGCTGCTGCCATTCCTCATAAAGTGCTGCGGAGAGCCAGCCATCCGCACTCCGCTGCTTCACTGTGTCTTATATGTGCTTCTCTGGAGCAGCTGCTGACTGTTCGAGTGCCTCTGGGCCACTGCTTAGAAGCACGGAAGCTCAGTGATTTTTGTTTCGCTTTTGAAAGGCTACTTGTTCTTTGACCCTCTAATTTTATGTGAGGTAGCAATGGAAGGAAGAAGGCAGCAGCTTTTAGAGTCAATTATACTGTGGGTACCATAGCAACTTAGTTCATCGGAGATGTTGCAATGTAGAAATTCCAAATAAATCAAGTTCTTGGAGAAAATGTCTTAAATTGAGTGTGCCCATTCTCAGAGTGGGTTCTGGAAGAATTTCTGGTTGCTAGGGACCTTTCCTTATTTGTGAATATGATACTTGCAGTACACCAGAAAGAACAAATTAGATTATTTTCCCATCACTTTTTTATAATGCCAATGGAAGGAATTGTGGCTGGACTGTCTGTTTTCCTTTGCCTGAAATTTTTTCATACTTTGAATGTAAAATGCAGTTTAAATTTGGGCATAAATGCAAAGCTGGTTTTAGAATGCATTGCGCGACCTTTGGAAAATTGTTATTCTACAGGGCTAATGTTTTTAAGATTAAATCTAACATCAAGCAGAAATCTTCTGTTTAAATATTAGCATCAACTGATAATGCAAACTTTATTTCATGTCTGAAGAGCTAGAGAAACATTGTTTCAAAGTTGCTGAGCCACCTTGAACTAGTGAATATCCGAGAATATGATCAGAACTGAGTAAATATGCAGGAGCTAAGGAGAGATTTCAAAGTGAAAATATTTCATGATGCACCAATGCAAAACCAAAATGAATCCTTGTGAAATCCAAATAGCTGGCAGCCAAATGTAACAGTAAATTATAAAATGAAGTCATAGACTCATATACCTATCCCAGTATAAAGTAACTATATTAGCACCTTATACATGTGCAGGTATTTAGACATTAAAGCTAGAAGTGCTTACTGAATTATGCAAACTTTGTTTTGTAGGAAATGTGCTCTCAGTGGACAAAGTAAGTCATGCAAGCATAGAATCAAATTAGGAGACTCGAGCAATTACTACTACATTTCTCCTTTCTGTCGTTACAGGGTAAGTAGATCTACTCTTACTACATTTTGAATAGTAATTAGTTTTCCATACAATTTTATAAGATATGAGATTAAATCACTGTTATTTTTATATTGATTCAGATCACGTCTGTGTGCAACTTCTTTACATATATTCGATATATCCAACAAGGACTTCTAAAGCAGCAAGATGGTAAGCAGTAAAAATATTGGAGTTATAAGTAGCAAACAGTGTATTTTGCCCAAATCTTACACCTGTGCACAACAACACTGACCTGACATCACGGATAAACCATATGTTTGTATCATTGTAATTAGTAGATGATGAGGGTGATATCCCTCTGCTTCTATGAACCTTTTAATAGCAAAGAAAAAAATGATTCTAATCCCCCTGTTACAACTCCAATTCTGTTCAGTGAGAAATTTTATTTGTAAAGAATTGATGGGAGGAGTTAGTAATAATTTATCGAGTTCTCTGTGGAAAACTTATGTTTTTCACAGAAAAGGGAGATGTTTTAGGTTCAATCTTCTCCTGCCCTTTTCTCTCAGTACCTCATTTCAGTCTTTCTGTTCCTTTCTTTTATTTTGTCTGATACCAACCTCCAGAATTTTGGTCCTATTTGAAAGTGTTGGGTGGTCTAGACAGACCAAGAAACTTCAGCTTGGCTTGACCTAGGTGATTTCTTTTTCTTTTTTTTTTTTTTTTTCCATCAGATTTTAAGCAGCTAAGAGCAACTGAGAAATAAGCTCTTGGTCTTTGCTGTGACAGTGCAAAGTCTCTTGATCAGAGCTCTGTTAGTAAACCTGAAAACTAAACTGTTAGCAAGCTGCCCATTTAAACTCCTGTCTATGCTAATGATTCAGAAATTTGCTCAACAGTGCTATTTTACTTCAGTAAAATGTCCATATAAAAGAAGCTGTCTATGAAAACATTAATTGTACACCCAGATTACTTAATTATAGAATTTAAAAATCTATTGCATATTGCAGTTGCAACTTGGTCTTCATTTACAAGACTGTTTTTTGTTTGTTTGTTTTATCACTGGAAAATAACGTTATTTGATTGTGTTTAAATGGTACACAATTTAATCACATTTCACGTCCAGATCAATGAATATTATGTGACAGTCCTTAACTTTGCTCCAAGTTTTAGTTGAAATACACCATACTTCTTAGGCTTCTAGATTTGCTTAAGGTTTTCAGAAAATGAAAGAAATGCTGTTAGCCTTTTGTTAATAGTGTCATTTTCAAAAAAAAAAAATCATTTTAAAAGAAATGACAATTTTTAGAACTCAGTAGTGCTTTTTGAAAGTATAATAAAATAGCATTATAAGGTTTATGGTGCTCTCTGGTTTTCACTCTGCCAGTCTCCCAGTCTATGTAGACCTGTTTCATCGAGAATTTGGATTGGCCCAATTGGTCCAAATAGCCCCACTTTAATCTGTGTTCCCTATAGTCTGTCTTGAACTTTTCCTGTTTCAACAGCTAAGGATTTTGGCTACATCCAAGTCCTTTTTTTCCATTTCTATCCTGAAGTGACAAATTGACACATAATTGCTGAAGCATATCATGCTGTTTACTTTCCTGACCAAAGGGAATTATTTTCAGTGAATTCATCAAAAATCCACTTGTTTCATAAATGAAATTGTTTTGCAGCGTTCAGATCATTACTTTGTCTAGAAGGGCCTCTGTAGTTTCAACTGAAAACTTTGCTAGTACTTGAGATCTTCCTCACCTCTTTTTTCTCTTTATCAAGTAGTCAGTCTTTTCAGTATTATCAGATTATTTGTTCCTGAAGAAGTTTTGAGTTAAAAAATGAGGTTTGATGTTCCCATTAAATTATTATTAAAAAAAAGCATTCATAATTCTGTGTATTCCAATGACACCTTTAGAATGTGAGCATTCATAATTGTCTGCATTGTATATTGCATGTGCTTCCACTTTTGTATCATGTCATTTTTGAGGCACATTTCATTTTTTGCGAAACTGTTTTTGAAATATGATAGGAAAGACCTTGCATTCTTGCACAGAAATGAATATTTGAATTCCCTCTACATTGTAGTAGTTGCTGCACAGAAATTATAGTCTTGAGCAATTATGTAGTTAATAACTTTGATTTGTATTACTGTGCCATCTGGAAGCTCGAGGAATGCATAAAGTTTGGCATAATACAGATGATAATACAAGGTCTTTTTTTTTCTTTTGCAATTGTTTGCTGCAGTCAGATTACTGGGGAGAGGGGGTAAGAAAGATTACAATTTAGAGTATTTCAATGAAGTTACAGGTTCTGTGAAGAAACAGTTTTTGCTTATCCTACAAATTATAGTATTTTCATTGCGTAGGCTTTTAAATTTACAGAAAAAGAGAATGATTGGCAGAAAAATTGAAAATTGAGAACTGCAAATAATTACTACTTCCTTTTTTTAATTAGAGGACAAAGATCCAAGTTGTTTTTATAGGACATCTTTTATCATCTTTGGAATATTATCAAAATCAATATTTTAAAAAATATTTGATCAAACTTTGTTAAAGCCAAGCAAGCAATAATAGCTGTCATACATGGATTTGTGTTTTACAAATGTTAACATCAATTCTGAATTTTCTCTAAATATCTGGATGTGCTGCACAATGAGGCAGTTCATGTATGTCAGTTGAAATACTCATCACTTCATTATGTTGATGACATTTCTCCCTCTTTTGTCATTTTAGTGGATCAGATGTTCTGGGAAGTTATGCAGCTGAGAAGAGAAATGTCCCTGGCAAAACTTGGCTACTACAAGGATGAGCTCTAAACCTTTTTACTCTGCGCATGCATGAACTTCATTTAATATACATAACTCTGAAATGGCTGAATCCTTTTTGTCACTTGATATTTATTTCCACAAAGTGGGTCCAAGATTTTTCTCCTTTTGCAGATTGCACTAAGAAGTACTGTGATTGTTTTAAACTGACTAATGCTGTATATGCTTACATATGATAGATGAACAAATGTGGTAAGCACTTGCAGGTGTACTAGTGATTGTCATTTACAGTTGAAAACAAACCTTCTGATTAAATAAATGTTAGTCTGAAGTGGTCTCTGTTTTCTCTTCTTAATAGTTTGCGATATAGAATGATGTGAACCTCCCTTAGAGAGGGTATTCAGACTGCAAGACAGTGAGAAGATTTATATGAAGTGTGAATTAATGCCTGCAATTTTGACCTCGCTGAAGTGTTTAGATACGTGTATCCCAATACAGTTAATAGACAAATAATGAGGAGACCCTGCAATTTTTTAGAAGTGTTGATTTTATATTTTTAATTTTTAAATCAATGTAAGAGGAAAAGCACTTTATGATGAGTTAACAACATAATACATCTGGATGTCCTCTCTGTAAACTAGGGTGCTTTTCAATGATGTCAAGGTAGAATAAAATCAGTTTCATTCTTTGGCCCTCGCTTAGACAAAGTTTAGAAATCTGTCCTGACCCCTTTCTGTTTGCTGAAAACATTCTCTTCCCCTTTTACTTTCTTTCATTAATTTGTTTATTTTTGTTGATCCCCCAGGAAGAAAAAAAGGGAGTGAGGGGAAGGCAGAAAAAAAAATAATTTAAAAGAACAGCTAAGTTGCAGTATTTCATACATCAACTTTCCATTGCTGTTCTCTCACCTTTAAAATATCTTTTACGTGAATTTCTTCAGTACGCTGACTATAGTTCTCTTGTAATCTTACCAGTTTCCTCTCACACGCTACTGGCTGCAAAAGGTAACTTGAAAAAGTATCATGTCATTTTAGGAAGAATGTTCTTTTTGATCAAGTACCAGCTGCCAGTTGATTAGGATACATGCAGCATGGTTGTGGTAAACTGCTGCAAAAGAGCCCTTTGGGAAAAATACTGATTTCTTTTTGATCATGACAGTCTATTCTCAAATACAGTTATCATTAAAGCATTAGCAGGTAAGCTCCCAAACATCAAACATAAAGGCAAGTTTTTACATAGTTGTTTCTTCAACAAAAAGCATCGTCGTGGTTACAGTTGTTTTGTAATAAGGGATTCCAGACAAAAATTACACTCTCACTACATCTTGCTGGAAAGTTTTCTATTTTTATAAAAATAAAGTGAGATGCAAAATTTAATACCATACATGTGTTGCTTGCATGCCACCTTTGAAGCCACTCTGAGAGCTGGCTTTGGCAAGTCATTTCAATGTGAAAATAAGAAGAAACAGTTGAACTTTAATATTTAATAGTAGGGGAATATGTGCGGTGTGGATGGAGTGCTTCACTAATGAGGTAATATTTCTCCATCGATCACTGACTACTAGTTCTTGCTGTAGAGACCTGGAGAAATTCTGACTTCTATGACTGAAAGTTTATCACTTCATCTAAGGCAAAGAAGTCTGGTTTTAGTCTTGGGAAATAGATTGTATTTGTTCCTGTTATGTTTTCTATTAAGCTCATAAATACTTAAATGCCCCAAATAAATCATTATTACTCTTTAGTTTACATATTGAAACCAAACCCTTTTTGGGATTAGTTAACAGTAGTTAAATGTTACCTGGTAGCTGCTGCTGCTCTGATTTAATAATCCTTCACGAGAGATGCTCTTTTGAGCAGGATGAACTCCTGCTCTTGTTAGAGATGGTAGTGCTAAGACTTAAAAGGCATCCCAAAGTTTATGATGCAGAAACTGTTTTCTTATAGCTAGGTCCTGCAGAGATGTGCCAATATATCTTGCGTGGCAGTGGCTGTTTGGCTCAACTATGTCATTCTTCCCTGTATACTTATTATACATTTTTCTACCATGAGAAATCTGTCACTACAGGTGACTGGGCTTTGTCACAGTTGCACTGTAATTACTTGTCCAATTAATATAACTGCTTTAGAAAACTGCCTTTTTCTAGTTTTTTTGGCTATATTGGTGACCTGTTCATAATCTAGTGCCTCCTAGAGGAAAAAGTTTTTTTCTTTATTATTATTTTTTTTCATTTTGGTTATAGGGAGATAGAAGAGGAGCAGTCTGCATTGTACAAAAATCGATTGAAAGAGTGTGAATTAGCGTTTGTAACTGGCCTCTTGATTCAGTTTTCAATGTTCCTGTAGGTTTTCCCATGTTACCTTAGGAAAGCAGTTAATCTGTACTTCAGTTTTGTTACAGTAATTGGGTCGAAGTTCTACTCTGATATTAAAGTATGCTCTGAGATTGTTTTTTTTTTTTTTTTTTTTAATCCCCTTTATTTGTTTTAAGCAGTTGTATGGGGTGCTAACTGAAGCCATTTAAATGGGACTGGGCATATGCTGAAACTAATGGTGGCTTTGCTCTTGCATTTTTGATCAGTTTTATTGATAGTATTAATTACATCATCTACATGAAAGGAAAAAGACAAGATAAATTTTACAGCTGCATGAGTAATCACAAGCAGTGTTGGGATCAAAGGTCCTTAAAACAAGGAACGCTGCATGTCCAGACCTGAGGCAAACGTATCTCCTTCGTCCTGCCTCGAATCTTGTTAAATTCCTGACACGTAGCAGAGTTTAAGTGTGTCTGTGACATTAGTAACCAAAGAATGAAGTTAGATGGGACAAAGGGAGTTAAGACCCTCAGCAAAATGTTCTTGTGGATTCCTTAACACACAACTAATCTTACAAACGAGACGGGGCCATTTTTTTTTCAGTGGAATTCTTCAAGCTGTGGAAAAGCAAAACACCTCTGCCTTGCCATGGATGTGGTGGGGGAAAATGAGGCCTTGCAGCAGTTCTTTGAAGGTAAGTGTCTAGCTTTAGAGTCAGTTGAGCTGCTTCTAGTAGCCTCGAATGTACAGTAGTAAATGCTTGGGATTAAGTGAGGAAGAAAGGAGCATTCAAAGAAAATAAAAGCGATTTTGCACAAAATTCACAAAATTGGATACAAAAATTTAGATAAGTAGTATCTGTGCAATATGTTTCTCTTTATACTTTGAAGAGAAAAGGGGGTTCAAGAGAGCTTTAGGTACTGTGGTTGTAATTACCAAGAAGGGAAAACTGGAAAGTAGCTGAAGTCTCCTCTAGTTCACCGCTTGTGCAATCCTAGTGATTTTCCTGAGACTAGGCACCCTTGTCCCTGCTCTATCCTGTTAGTTAAAGGAGGGTTATTTCTTCTGATACCTTCCTCTGGAATTACTTACATATATCTCTTAAAATCGTATTTATGGTAGTATCCTCTGGACTTTTCTGAGAAGTTGAATGCAGATTTTTCAGTTGTCTTTTGACTGGTATTTGGCTTAATTTACTCAAAGGTGTTTCACAGGCAGCACAGTTGCCAGCTTGCAAATGTCGTCTTTATAAATCTTTAGAAATATATAACGTGTTATTGAGTTTACGTGAACCCATGGAGATCAAAATATAACAAAGTTTCTTGACCAGCAAGATGATACTTCTATTTATTAAGATATTTGTTCATGTAGTGTGGTGTACTGTACAACTGTTAAATACCCAGAGTAGTGTTGGATGTTATAGAAAAAATATATAAAAATTTGATCACCAGAAAATTTTTAGGAATTAACTAGGAAATCAGGACTTTCTTGAGAGTGCTCAAGATCTATTTCTCTTGGGATATATATTATTGACTTGTGTGATGGTTACACTGCAATAGTGGAAAATATCTCAGAGATTTTAGCTATGTGAGCTCTTTAACTAGAACTAATAAATGTGGAATTTAATTATTCGAGAGGCAACACCTGTCTGTGCAGACGTGTGTGGGGAGAAGTCCTTAATCTCAAGTGAAATAAAACAATTTTGGAAGATGATCTTCCTTCAGTAGCGCTGCTGGTAGAATATGGCAAAGGTCTACTCTTGAGATGCGATATATGGGGATACTGTTGGACGGCTGAATTTCACTGCTGGGAAATTACATATTAGTGACTTTAGATTATGCTAAGGTTGCAAATGACAACTGTTCACTCAATATGCGCCAGTAGCTGGAAGCCTCTGGTTGCTGTTAAAGCCACAAGCTAACCTGGAAAGGCAGCAGGATGATTTAGAGCAGGGTTTGCATCTTTTTGAGTAGAGATTCATGGACTGTAACACCAGCTTTAGCTGATCTCCTGTCCCTGCTTAAGCACTCTGGCTTGATGTTTTGCATGAGAGGTCTACCCCAAAGGACAACAGCAGCAAATTGCTAATTCTAATTTGGTGGCCTCTGAAGTTAGTTAAAATGCCTTTTCAAAAGCTGCTAACAAGCTGTATCTTGCAGTATAAAGCTGAGAATGTTGCTACTGAGGAAATAACTGTTTAGCTGGTGGTGCAGTTTTGATTTCCAAATGGATCAGTTAGCAGCTAAGCACATTTATAGATCTTGCTTGTAAGGTTATTTTAAATTAATGAGCAAAAAGGATCCCATTTTTCCTGCTGCCTATTTGTCTTGACACTCATTGGTAAGATAAGCTGGATTTTGCAATATTGAAAGGTGACAACATTATCTGAAAAAGGAGCTCTTTCAATAAAAATGGGATAATGCAGCATTTGTTTGCCTGCCAAATACTACTTTCGATAGTTCCAGCAGGCCTCTTAGATTAGATACTGGGATTTGACCTTGGCTTTTTTCCTCCAAGTAAATGTCCTTTCTCTTGTGCTGTGGCTATTCTGCAGAGTCCTCATCCTATCTCTTTTCTTTCTCATTTCACTCTTCGTCCAGTAGAGATTTCCTCTTTGCTGCAATTTTTCTGTGGGATTTCTGTTGCAAATAATATATTTTTTTTATTAAAATTTGTTTTTTTTTTTTGTTTTGTTTTTAATTAAATGTGCAGCTTCCTATTTGAGTGAAGGCAGTGTCAGAGCTCCTTACTGCTCTTCCAAAACTGTTTTTCTGGAGAATGGTAGCACTTAAAATGCCTATTTTGACACAAGCTCAACTTCTTCCCTGCTAGTGTCAGGTCCTTCTGCCACTGAAAAGCTGTAGGCTCCTGACATGTCCTTGCTGATTACCGCCCTGCCAGTGGAAGCTGGTTTTGTCCTCAACTCTTGCTACCACGTGCTGGATGTAGATATCCTCAGGCCTGCAGACTCTAGGTCTCTACCAGAGAAAACAAAATGGGTTAACTTGAACAATTTTAAGAGTGACAGAGACTTTGAATCCTTCGGCATGGAAAAACCAGGTGACTTGAGCCTCCCGTCTGGAAGAAAGGAGATACCTACCAAAAAAGGCACATATGAAGCTAGGAATTACCAGCGTGGAGGCAGGTGCCCGTTGCTGGGAACAGGCTCTCTGTAGCTGTTGCTGAAGCAGAGGTGCTGAGCGCGTCGCCCAGCACAGAGGCTCCCGGAGCCGTGCAGGCTGGCTGTGCCGCGCCGCGCGCTGGAGTGTGGACCGGGAGCAGAGATCCCGGGCGCCGGCTGATAGGGGCTGCTGACTCCGCACATGCCTGGGCCGCTCGCGCCGGGCGCGCGGGTCGTGTTCCCGGGCTCATCCGGGTGCGCGCACGTCGTGCCCTGCGCTCGCTCCCGAGTGAGGAACTCGCGTGCGAGCAAGGAGCAACGAGGAGAGTAAACAAACTCCCTAACAAACACCGGTGAACTCCTGCAGCCCGCACCTGCTGTAAGCAGGTAAATTTACATACATTTCTGTGTGATCCGGCAGTTCCTCCTCTGCTGAAAGGGCTGCCAGTACCAGCACGTGATGGCACGGATGACGACAGTACATCCAGGAAGAGAGAGAGAATGAAAGAAAAAACCCACTATCAAGAGTTCGGTTCTATGGTGCAATCAAATGTAATTTGGCTCTTCTGTGCACCTCTATGGGGAAGCTCCCGTTAGTGGTGTGTCTGGCTTTCCCTGGTGTGCTGCTTCCCTCTCCCATGCATTTAACTATTTATGCCGAGTGGAGAGGTTAAGGGGGAATGACAGCAACAGAACCATTCTCTGGGCAGTGAGAGGCCCATATTGAAGGTCTTATCCTTTTTTGATTCACAGCCATTCTTCAAAAGATCTTGTTCTGTTCTTGGTCAGAAATAAGAAATTTCTGGTAACTTAGTGAAGCAAAACACTTTGCTCTAGAGCTTCTTGTTAATAGCAAAATTGTATCATTCCACATGATATTCAGTCCACAATACTGATGAGCAAATGATCCCTAGATGCATCTGAGATCACAACGCAGCTTAGGAAATGCTCATTAATTGCTGAGGTTGTGAATTAAGATAGATATGTGAGGGAATTCCTGTGCGAGCTGATGGAAGTGGCTTTTTGTACTACTCCCACCCTGCTGCAGAGTCAAGGGGAGATGCCTGGTGTTGGCCACGTGGGGCTGAGCCAAGCAGCCCTCTTGATTTATAAGCTTGCCCATCTTCTCTTGTGGAGCAGCAGGCCAGAGCCACACAGGAATCCGGTAGCTCACCGGAGAGAGCAGTAACGCGAACACTTTATCTTGCTTGTCTTCTCACTGGCCACACCTGTGTTTATGGACAGCTTGCTGGGAAGGTGGGGAGACGACTGAGTAGTTTTCTTTCTTTAGGAGAAGTCTGGACGACTTCTTGAAAAAGAATTCTCAGGAATTCTGTAGACTTTATCATCATAAAATCCATTTATGGCCCTCAGTTACCAAGCAACAGAGTCCAAAGTCCTGAACCTGTCTGCTGCCTAATAAATTGCACATTAGTGGGTTGGTTTTGCTGGGGAAATAGTATGAAGGCATGAATGTCTAGAACATTTCTAGGGCTTTACTTCCGTTTCCTTAATCTCAGCTCAGGATAGTGGGTTTTTACATTGAATGTTTTCGAGACTCACTTGGCCATACCAGTGCAGAAAATGGACCTGTGTGTGACAGTGTCTGAGCTCTGACTAAATCACCTGCTTTGGTCCTAATGTACAACAGTATGAGGTTGACTTGAAAACCCTTGTTTTTCTGGTTGCAAACTGGAATCCTTCATCCTGCTGTCTTAATAATTAATGAAGCTTTAATAACATATGAACTACACTGGCATATCCTTCAATATCCCTTGAATGCCCTTTTTCACCCTGCATTTTCTGTTACAGTGTCTAGGTTTCTGAACACAAACGTAACCCATCTGTTCCACATGAGATGTTCACCTGCACTGGGACATAGGGAGCAGCGTTCCTTAATCCAAAGTACCGCTGGCTCCCTCCAAATTCCACAGTATTTCAGTGTTTTTTTCACATGTTTAAATACAGGGCAAGATGTGCATGGAGCCTTGGAGAACCCTACGGTAGACACTAGTATGCTGGAAGAATTCATCGGTAGTGACTTTGAGTTTGGAGCCTTGTAAGTATTAAAGCAGCCTTGGCATTACCTCTTAAATTATTTTCATTAGTGCATTGGTAAAATCTGAATGCAGCAATCAAACTTGAAATCTGCAGGTTGTACTTTATATGATTCTGGCTCCTGATTGATAAATTTACTTACTTGAAACTGTAAAAGAGTACTTGGAAAAATTAATTAGAAGTGGCGATTACAGAGGGAAATATGGTTTTCTTGTACTTCAATCAAATGAATAAGGATAAAGTGTGGGAAAATTCACAACTGTTATGCTAATTTGGGCATTAAAGCAAAGCTCTTTAATACAAGTGTAAGTGCTAGTTTAGTGTGTGCGTATGAAGTAACTGATGTAAGCGAGACTAATGTCTGATATACTATGCAAGACTAATGGAAATCTTCCAGTCTGGGGGAAAAAGAGCTACTGTTTTCAGCCCAATGCTTCATTCAGAATGGAGAAAACTGTCCATTAATCTTTTCTGAGACTAATATTATGAGTAACAAAGCATGCATAATGCAAAGGGCCATGGTCAGAGGTGGAAAGTTATGCAACACAGATCTATCAAGGACTTCAAAACCCAAATCACTCATCTCCACAATTGCCAGATGACTTTTGTCAAATGCAAAATATTATTATTATTATACACGCTGTCTCTTGCCAAGAGGAAGAGGGGATGTTTAAAAATAATTAAACAACCCATAGCATTTTTCATTCTGGTCACACTCAAGCACTGCATATTTACAATGGTCTAAACAGGCTTTTACCCACTTTAATTCATGAATAATAACTTGATCCTATCTCTGCTCACATTCATACAAAGAAAAATGAAAACCTTGATGTATATAGAAATTCATGAATCTTTTTTATGATATGCATATGTGTGTCTTATATTTTAAGATGAATATATATAGTTGAAGTGCTGTGCAAGTACTTATGTGCAAGAGAACTGTAAGCTACCGTATATTTGGAGGCTCATTTCTTTTTTTATTGATAGTGTGGTAATAATTCATTAATTAAGATGAGGAAGAGCATTTATTGAATCATTAAATTTCTATTTATAAACATTATGAAGCATTTATCTGCACTGCAGATTATTTGTGTATAAGCAGAACAAAATCTCATAGAGAAAAAAAAGCACCAAAATGTGGCAAAGGAGGAAAATATGAAGATACTTCATATATTTAAAGTGCAGATGAACATAATGGCATATGTAACAGTGAATGCACAATGCAAAGGAAAGAATGCTGTTACCGCCAAGGACTTGAGTGCATCTGGATTTCTACATAGAAGATTGTTCCTCTCTTCCAGAGAGGCCACTTGCTTTACATTTATTCTATTCTTATATCAAACATGAAGCACCCTATGGTTTCTTATCTTTGCCACCCTAAGGGCTTACTCTTCAGTGATGAAAGGAGAAAAAGGATGGTACTTTCTTTCCTAAGTAGGCAGAATCTGTTAAAATACCTTTTTTTCTTTCCTAAACATAATACCAGTTTCAGGTAAATTTTGATTAGGAGACATATCCCTACACATCTGTACTTTGTGAATACATTTTTTTTTTTTCTAGAGGTGTTTAAAAGTATGCTTCTGTATTTTATTAAAGCTAATTTAACACAAAGCAGAAACTGAGTACTCAAGGCAGTGTCTGAAACCAAGAAAACTTAGGAGGGAAGTTTAGGGATTTTATGGTTTTAAGTTTTACAAGACATATTTGGAATTTAGTAACTGTCAACAAAATATCTCGCATAAAGCATAAATCAAAAGTATCCTAATTATCTAGTTTCTTAGTGGTTGAAAACAATGATTACAGTAGTAGAAATCATATTGTAAAGCTTTAAAAAAAGACACCATGCTCTGAAGGAAAATAAAGGTTATTGGACATTATTGTATATTTTACCAATGTGGAGTGTTTGATTTTTTCATGTTTTCACTGGGTTGGGGATATGGCAACTTAACTGCTCCTTTTTTTTTTTTTTTTTTTTTTTTTTTTTATGAAAAACACAGGATGCTTTAAAGTAATAGGCTGTCACAAAAATTAATTTCTGTTCTCTCTCATGCCATTCAAATTCAGAAATATAAAACTGAAAAGTAGAATCAGCAGAAAGCAAATTACATCATGGAAATTTTCCTTTGATGTTTCAAGGTATTTGTGTACGTGTGGGAAAACTTGTGTTTACATAACATGAGGTGTCCCTTTTAGCAATGTCGTTACAGTCAGCTTCTGCCTACATAAAGGAGGTTGTGCCTCACAAAATTTCCTCTCTTTTAATGTTTTTAGCCCAACAGATCTTGCGCACTGCTCTTTCAGGTAGTCCTTCAAATCGAGGGTTGAGATTACATCTCAGAGGAATGACTGAGAGGGTTAAGAGCTCATTTCTGAACTTCCATCTGTTCCAAATCTAAGAAGCGAGGAACAATCTGTAGTTCCTTTAAATGTCAGTGAGGTGGCATAGGAGTTTCTCTCCCTTCAGCTGAAAGTGCCACTCGAAACAAAGAAGATAGGAGTGACCAATGTCCTCATTTGCCTGGAGCTGGGAGCGTAGTTGGAAGCCTCTGAAATTGGTTGCTGGTCACTTGAAGCCTTTCCATTTCCCATAGAGGAGAAATCAACTAGTTTTGTTGGGTAGCCTGGGTTTCCCTGCTGTGAAGGGCTTGGAGTTGCTTAAACACCTCCTTTGCAACCTGTTCTTAATTCAGGTTTCTGCAACGCATCAAGCTTGTTCTGGGCAGCAATCCCGGATGTTACCAGCAACCTGTCAGCTGGGGTGTCTGGGACATAAATGTGACTGAATAGCTTGTCCAGGAGACTTAACATTGCTTTGCTTTGAGAAGACCCTTAGGATGGACCTCTTAGTTGTTTTTAAGTTTGATCTGCTTGTGAATTAGATATGGAAAGTACTAGTTAGCATCTCTCCACTAGATTCTTCCAAACTGAACAGAGAAATGGATATAGGAATGGGAAGAGGGAAAGGAGCTTGTCAACCTAACCCCTGCAAGCACCATGTTAAACCAACTCGTGATGTGTCCAGAGGGGACTGAAGAACAGCTGTAGGAAGGAAGGAGGATCACAGTCAGCAAGGCCTGGGTGGGTGACAGGAGCCAGCAGGGACAAGACCTCCAGCATGGGGCAGAGCTGGAAGCCAAAGCGCATGGGTAGCCCAAGACGTGTGTTTACTGCCCCTGTGGGTTGACCTACTGGAAAGCAGCTCCGCAAAGAGGGATTTGGGAGTCCTGGTTGACAACAGGTTAACCATGAGGCAGCAATGTACCCTCGTGGCCAAGAAGGCCAATGGGACCCTGGCTGCATCAGGGGGAGCCTTACCAGCAGGTCGAGGGAGGGGATCCTGCCCTTCTGCTCAGCTCTGGTGAGGCCGCACCTGGAGTATTGGGGGCAGCTCTGGGCTCCCCAGGACAAGAGGAATGTGGAGCTTCTAGGGAGGGTCCAGTCTCCACTGGAGCCATGAAGATAATTAAGGGACTGGAGCATCTATCGTATGAGGAAAGGCTAAGCGAGCTGGGCCTGTTTAGTCTGGAGAAGAGAAGGCTGAGAGGAGATTTGATCAACATGTTCAGGTACCTGAGGGGTGATTATAGGGAGGATGGGGCCAGGCTCTTCTCTGTGGTGGGCGGTGACAGGACAAGGGGTAATCGGTACAAGTTGAAACACAGGAAGCTCCATCTCCATGTGAGGAAGAACTTCTTTCCTGTGAGGGTGACAAAGCCCTGGCACAGGCTGCCCAGAGAGGCTGTGGAGTCTCCTTTCCTGGAGATCTTCCAAATCCACCTGGATGCCACCCTGTGCCCCGTGCTCTGGGTGTCCCTGCTGGAGCAGGGAGTTGGACTAGATGATCTCTAGAGGT
>JAWLRI010000039.1:913401-941668 GCA_034781795.1 Crypturellus tataupa | reverse complement strand
TCCCTGCTGGAGCAGGGAGTTGGACTAGATGATCTCTAGAGGTCCCTTCCAACCTCAACCATCCTGGGATTCTGTGACAAGGGGGCAGCCGCCATGGTGAGCAGCACTGCTTCCTGGAGCTGTTTTCAGGAGCTTGGTGCTCCCTCCTAGGTGCTTTTTGCCGCCTCGAGCGGTCTCTCTCCACATCTCCTACCAGCAGAAACGAGAATCTCACTTTTCTCCCTAGGCAGAGACAACTGCCAGACTCTCCGCCGGACTCGGGCTCGGAGCCGTGCTCTCCGCCTCAGCTCAAGAGTAGGTGACATGAGATCTGCCTCCCCCCAGCCGGCGGGCAGCTCCTCTCCTCTCCTCCCCACGTAACCTCCCTGCCTCCTTGCTCCTTGCAGCGCCGCGGTACGATGCTCCGTGGCCCTCGGGACTGCAGCTGCCGCCCCCGTTCCCCTCCGCCGGAGCACCCAGCGTGGTGGCCTGCAAGTTCCCCGAGACGTTCCCGGACCCTGGAGCAAGCGGGCATCCCTGTGGTGGCATCCCCCAAGGCTGCTGCCTCAAGATGGAGACCGCTGCAACACCTTGGAGTAACTCCACATCCTCCGGCAGCTTGGGCTTCGATTACTCGTATTTTCAGCCAAACGTGCCTCAGACTTCTGGGTAAATGATGAAACGTTTGTATGGGAGATGAGGCAGATAACAGAACCTGGAAAAACCCTAGTGTAAAATCTCTGTGGGTGCAGGATTTTCCACAGGATGGCAGCGTTTAGACATTTTTGTGGTTGAGAGAGTAACCCTCTTAATACAAATTAAGTTTAAACTGAGTTGAAATAGATTTAAGGGTAGAAAAGTTTGCAAATCTAAAGAGGGACCAGCTATGTAACTGACTTATAAAAAAGGACTTTAGGTGTTTTGTAACACATATTACTGGGGTTTGTCTGTAAATGTCTTCTAAGTATTTCAACATGAGGGGAAGAAAAAGAACTTGCCTTATCCATGTAACCAAGTGAAATGGTATCCCTATACCATCTCTTAAATTTACCTACCTGCATGTTCTAGGTGCTTAATTAAAAAAAAAAATATTACTAGGAAATGCAAAGGGCCAAGTATCTAACCATGTAGTGTAGTGTGGTAGTGATAGGAAATACTTCTTGGATTAATGTGAAAATTTTGAGCAGATCCAGGGAAAGGTTAAGGACTGATGTGCTGGGCAGGCTTTTCCTCTGCCTGTTTGAGTATGGGCTGGGCCTGACTGGCCTGAGTTTTGGATTGAGGTTCTTCCACATTCAGACAGAGTGATCAGATCTGAGGATATTCTAGGTTACGTTTTGTAATACCAAACCTTTAGAATTAAGCTACTTTTCCTTTGGAGAAAAGAGCAGTTTCTGACATATGAGATTCTGAGAAAGGGGAGAGCCATTTCCTACCATGATCCCTAGAGATCTCATCGATATGTTAAGTTTAACTCCTAATGGTCTTTATTCTTTCCTCCTAATGGTTTCTTCATTGAGAAGGAAAGAGAGCTCACCTTCAGTGTAGTAAAATTATTCAAGATAAAGCTGTCCTTTTATTGCAAATGTCAGAAAACATTAAATCCCTATCTCATATTGTGTGATGTTTTTTCTTTTAGAAGAGTATATGGAGCAAAAAAAAAAAATTCCTTGGAAGGATATAGTCCGCAAATCCGTTTAAAAGACAACCCCAAACAATCAGAATTTGAGTGCTAGTACAGTTAGAATGAGATGCTTGAGTTTTTCTTGTAGTAATTCTGTAATATTCATGTTTAAATTTAAATGAGTAATATAACATATATTTTTTGAAAAGTATTTCTGCAGCATCAGCAAAAAAAAGGAAATTCTCACAACTACTGGGAGATGCCCCTGATTCTCCAGTATGGAGCAACAACCCCAGACAAGGTAAGCAAATAAGCAGTGGTTTGAAGAGGAATCTTTTTGTTGCCTACAATGGGCAAGTAAGCATTTTAAAAGCAGAGTTCTTTGTGGTTCTGAAAAGGTAGCAAGATCAGCAGCCTGTACTCTGGTATTGGGCGTGGACCAATTTTTCTTTGCCGTGTTTTCAAAAACCAAGAATTTGGTATAATTAGAAAAGGGAGGTGGAATGTTAGAGGTTTATGCTCTCCAGATACTCTCCAGCCAAAATACTCTGCCCTTCCTCAAACAGGAGCCTGCTGCACACAGATTAGGCAGCTGCTGACTTGCTTGGTAATAAATGGTCTGGGCAAAGAAAGCATCTTGGGTCAGCTTAATAGGGAATTAATGTAGTGGATGAGCAAAAGTATCTCAGCTTTCTTGTCTGCTTTATCAACTTTGTATTTTCTCTATGAAGGGTCTCCATATATTATCTTCCTAAAAGCTGTATGTTCCTTCCCACACTCACAAATTGCCTTCATCAAAATAAAAATGTCAAGGCTATACTAATGGCTATAGATAAAAAAGCTCCCTGGGAATGGGCAGGTAAGGATGAGCTTTTGTGGTTTGTGTGAATGAACAGTCATAATGAACAACTTGTAATGAGGAGTTTTAACCTTATCTGCTAGTGGAAAATCTGATTTGCTTATCACTTCTTCAGTTATTTCTAAGCATTAAATTAATCTTTTAGTAGGTTCCTTTAATGGCTAGCAAGTGGATTTGCTAGATTATCTTTCCGTTAAAAGTTGCTTGATTGTGGCTGGAAAGGAAAGCAGGTCCAGAGCAAATGCTTCTCTCTGCAACAAGTAGAGAGAACAGTTGTTGCTTTTTTCAGTGCCAAAATATGCTTTCTTCCTACAGTTCATTTACCTGTCTCTCTTGCCGCATTCTCTTCTGTCTTCATGAAATTTAAAATGTCTCAAAGAATTATGGTTAACCCTGTCCGTCTCAGAACACTGTAATAAATAGTCAGAAAACATTAACGGATTAGCCAGCTGCAGTGATGAATGTAGCTGTTATGGAAATTTCTCTCTCCTACTCTGGAGTGAAGTACCTTGTTGGAGCAGTGTTTCCTTTAGTCCTCTGGTGTATAGAATAGAAAATATCGGTAATTCTTGTTGTAGTGTTGCAGATTTACAATAAAATGCTTAGTTTGCCACTGTCTGCCTTTTTTCCCAAAGCAGACTGCCCTCTGTTTTGAAGAGAATAAAAATAGGAAGTGTTCCTTGTATAATATTTTGCAAATCAAGAAAGCTAAAGATTTGTCTTGCAAAGCAAAGGAATATAGTAATCTTCTGGGATAACTGTAAAGGAAAATCAGGTTTAAATATACATGCGATGGATTTGTCTAATGGAGCTGTGTGTAAATATATTTAATAACATCTAACAACTGGTAATATATTGGGTAATAAGGTAATTGCCAAATGTATTAAGTAATAAGGTAATACATGGTGTTTCACAATCTCTCTCCAGCAACGGTTAAGGACTGTGCTCCTGAAGTGCACGAATATGACAGTGATGGACAGAACGTAGCCTTGGACAAATGCAGCCAGACTCTAACGTGGCAACCATATCAAACTTCGCAGTGGAACAACTTGCTTAACTCCGATTATGAAAAACTGTAAGTCCTGATATCTGCACTTGGAAAAAGCTGTTTTTTTTTTTTTTTTTTTTTTGTCTGGTATTGTTGTACTAAAATATCTAGACATTTTAATTCTTTCAACCTATAAGAGCAAATAAGCTCTGAAAAGCCATTCTCAGTAATTGTGTTAATGGGTAATGGAAATTCACTGTTCATATAGATATATATCTTATCACATCAATTCAGAAATATCAATCACTGAAATCAGATGACTGGAAGAATTGTTGGAATGGTGAATCCCTAGACTTTTGAAAGATCTTTTGATACCTTCCTTGCCTCATAAAGAATCGTAAAGATAGAATTCCCTTTTCTGTCCCTCTCTAAGTGACAAATTAGTCATTTGAATAAATGGAATAGGATTTCTTTATTTGGAGTAGGATGGACAGTTTCATAAAAGAGTTTTATAGTGACCTGGTGAAAGGATCAGCATCAATAGCTTTACCTGTAGCTTGAGTAAAATGTTATTCACGTTATTCAACCTGAGCAGTTTCTGCAGAAACCCTTGGTATAGAATAAAATAGGATGTCTTGCTGGCGCATTACATGTTGCTGGCTGCAGCCTGAATTCAGCTCTGTTATTTATAGCAGTGCTATAAGGGATGCTTGAATACACTAAAATGTGTAGTTGTGCTTTTGGGTACACAAAGTTATTTTATATAAGATTTGTAGATGAGAATTGTGTGAACTTCCCCAGCTGCCCAAACACTTCCTGTGAATTATGGTACACTTCCTATGTATTCAGAGTTTTATACTTCTGAGAGCCTAAAAAAGAAAATACCTGTAGAACTGATGATTGTGAAGATGTATTTCCACTCCCATTTTTACCAGTAAAAATCAGATATATTTTCAATCCACATAAGAAGTAGGAATCCGTACTTATGGTTTCTCTTCTTCCCTCTTGCTTTCATAGACCTGCCATAGTTTATCACATTGCTACAGACAAAGGATTTAATTTTTCAATAGCAGATGATGCCTTTGTGTGCCAGAAAAAGAACCATTTCCAGATCACAGTCCGTATTGGAATCCCTGGACATCCAAAATATGTCAAAACTCTGCTGGAGTTGAAACCAATAGAAAAGTTTTACTTGAAAGTTTTTGGAATAAAGGCAAGTATTTCTCTTCCCAGTGCCTCTCACTTTTCATTAAGATTATCTATGGAATAAGGTAAATAATTGAAATTAACTCTTTTTCTTAATGATTTTGACCAAGAACTGACCAAAGACAACTTTTAAAGTCACCAGCTGTGTGGAACTCTTTAGCAGGATGATGTTTCTATGGATGGCTGTGTTGATCTATGCTTCAAAGATGTCGTGTTTGCCTGATTGTGGTTTCACCAGCTTCCCTCTCAATGGCTGAAATGTCCTTATGTGGGAAGTGCGGTGCTATCAGTTGGTTTGTAAATCAAAAGTTGATCTGGGAAAAAAAAATCACAAAGCAAAGAAGAATCAAATCTGTTTTACCTAAACAATTCAGAAGTAGAAAACCAACAAAATTTGCCTGTTTCTTCTTTCCAGGTTTTCATTTTCCTTCTAAGAACCAACTCCTTCCCTTCCAGTTAGGATCCATAATCTCACCTATGGAGAAGTACTAAGAAATTCTCTTCCTTCCTTCTCAGGTTTCCTACTTGCTATTGAAGTTTAGTGATTAGAAGAAAATATATGTAGATATTGTACAAGGCAGCTAGTACCAGTTTTACCTAGTGCTTTCTAAAACATTAATGTAGAAGAAATTAGTGAATATTAATGTCATGTGTTTCTTTTTGAATCAAAGTGCTACTTGCTGGCATTCAAGAAATGTCCAGATGTTTACATTAAATTAACTTACAGAACTGCCTTGCATAGACTTGATTATATACATATATGTATATAATATTTCTACATTTATGCCTTGGGAGATAGATTCAGGAAGCTATATCTCTTTGGCACATTATTGAGTGACTTTTCCTTTGTTTTTTTTTTAATTATTTTTTCCCCAATTTCTAGCCTCAGAATGACTTAGAGTTTTAGAGCAGATAAAGTATCACTGATAAGGTATCAATTTCCAGGATAGTTTCTATGCAGCTCCACAAGAAATTAAGGTGATTCCACTGTTTCTGACATAATCTGGCAATAGTTTCTACTGCAAATCCATTTGTATGAAAGTGTAATATTCTTGTCTTTTTTGGAAACTTCTCTTTCTTTGTAGGTGGAAGCTCCAAGTCAAACAATAGCTATTGAACAGTCTCAGTCAGATCGAAGCAAAAAAACTTTCCATCCTGTTAAGTAAGGATTTTGAAAATTTTGTTTTATTTTATTTTGACTGGCAACTAATAGTAGCTGTAAGCCAATCTTCTGATCCTTATTCTAATTCCATTCTAGGTGGGCTCATAGAATGAAATATATACCTGGTCTCCAATATTCCAAAATATGTATATTCAGCTGACAGCACTGCTATATGGTGTCTAGAGCTGGATTGCAGGTGTATTTTTTTCATGGGTGATGAAGGTGTAGTTTTTTTCATTTATATCAGATGGAAATACAGTAGGAGGAGTGTTGAATTCACCACACAAACTGTTTGATCATAGTATTTATCACTTGTGATAGTGATGCCACTATGTAGTTCAGATGTAATTCTCTATTTATTCTTTGAGAAACACAAATTTGATAGAAAAGAGTTCAAAAAGTAAAATTTACTACTCTAATATGTAAATTCAGAGACATAGTAGACATTATTGCCCATGGATAACCACAAATATGTATCGTATTGAGTAAACATGGTTTATTATGTTCAAGACTGTTTAGAAACAGACTCAGAAACACAAGACAGCTCCTACTAAGAGATTTTTTCCACTCCTGGTCTCTTTCTTATTTATTTCCTTGAAATAATCGCTAGAATGGATAAACATGATTTGAGTGTTTTGGTTGAGAATTGTGAGACAAAAAAGGAAATGCATTGCATTTGTATAAGTCAAGGTTATTGTATTTTTCCTGGATCTCCTCTGTTGCATTGTCATTTGTCAATATATTTTTTAATTATGTTAGTGAGCATGAGAAATCTGAATAGAGTCTAGTAGATCTCCAGATGAAAGATTCTGCTTGTTTCCTTTTCTGTTTTAGAATTGATCTGCCAGGGGACCAGATAATCAAAGTAACACTGGGAAGATTGCATTTTAGTGAAACAACAGCAAATAATATGCGAAAAAAAGGAAAACCTAATCCTGACCAAAGGTATCTAGTTGGTCTGTGTATGTAAAGGGAAAATGGGAACATTTAGTTTTAAATGGGACTGATGTCTGGGAAAAATGTCAGTATTGTCAATTCCTGTGATTTTTATCACAATTTCTGTGATAACTGGTGCCTGCTTAAAAGTCTTGCTTGTATCAAGTGATGATGTGAAAAAAGAAAAATAAGTGCCTCATGCTTAAAAGAGTTAAAAGAGAATTAAAGATTATTTCAGGAATCCATAACCAGAATGTTGTCTTATGGATTAGGAAATCAGGAAGTAAATGAAACAAACAAAAAAGTTTTACCTCTGAGGTTGATCTTCACCTTTAAACCCTTATTACTTAAGCTTGTCAAAATCACTGAAATCTATTTTGACTTCTCAGTGACTTTTGGGGGTTGAAAGAGCATATTGCTTGAGAGGGGAGGAAATGTTTTTCTTTTATATTGTAGCTTATTTTAAAATGGTTCTGAACATCTTTTTTTTTGTGTCAGTAATATACACTGTATTCAAAACATTTTATGTGTGATGAGATATTGTTTCAATTATCTTGATTAAACCCATTTAAAATCAGATACTTCATGCTGGTGGTTGGACTGTATGCACTCTCCCAGGACCAATTCTACTTACTGTCTGCACACATTTCTGAAAGGATCATTGTGAGGGTAGGTAGAAAATACATTGCTTTCACATGACCAATATTAACTGTTTTGTTATTCACAGGAGACATTTGGGAGGGTGATACTTGGGCAGTGTAAATAAATATAAATTCAAAAAGCTTGAAAAAAAATCTGTTTGATAATGAATCCATAGTTCGTTATCTTCTCATTATAAGAATTTCACTGTGTTAAAAATAAAGTTATAGAAAGCTTTAAAAAATGAAGAAAAAAAAACCTTGATTTGAATTTCAATACAAACTACCTTCCGTCTGAGGTTGTTAAGAGTTGCAATAAATTTTTGAATCTGCCAGGAAATACACACATGCTTTAATTAGCTGAATCCTTAATTTGATGAGAGGAGATGAATGGAAAAAAATTAAAAAGGTAAAAAAAGGTCAAGAGGGTATAGTAGCATAAGATTTATTGCTTGAATTGCTTAGTACTTGAGATCTTAGTCTGATGGTAATAAAAAATATTACAAAAAAACAAAGAGTATTCCACACTTGTCCTAATGACCTTTACTTCTGAATGCCCCACTCCACATTTCCCTTTTAGCTCTAAGCATTTTCATAGAGCTGAGGCTTACAGTGAGGAGAGACAGAGAGTGGCATAGTGAAGCTGTGGCCCTGGACATAATTTGGGGGCACTTTCGCAGTGCTTTTCTTCCCCTGGGCTGCAGTTCCTCCTCCCCTTGAGGGGAGGTGGAGGTGATGGAGATCTGTGGGTGACGGAGCAGACTTACAAAGAAAACTTCAGGCCAGCAAAATTGCACCTCTTCTGAGACCGTAGGTGCCCAGCAGATGCTTTGAAGCTGGTGAAAGTGTGGGGAGGGAGGGAAAAGGGAACACTTCCTGGCTCCCCTCCTGCTCCCATTTTTAATGTTCTCATTGCAGAGCACAAGACAAGTCCCTTCCACAAGCGGTTTGCGGTTAACTTTGTAACTCAGAATTTACGTAATGTAGTTGGGTTGGGTTGTTGGCTTTCTTCTTTTTTTCTTCATTTACTTGTTTTTAAGGGTTATTTCTAGTCCACATACCTTATAGTTTAGAGTATACTCTTTTAGGAGATCAGGACCTGTGAATTCGGTCCAAGATCCCCACGATCTGTTCAGCACAGGCCTTGGAAACCTTGTGAAACAACATTCAAAAAGAAAGAAACCAGTGCGGTCAAAGCATAGGCAGAAAGTATTTTTGAACCATATGTGTTTAACCTCTGGCTTGTTTTCTGTTTTCTAATTTCCAGCCCTTAAGAAAAAACACGGTTCAGCTAAAAATTGCTGGCAGATCAAGAATGATTACACGGCGTAATTTCAAACCCAAAATTTGGAAAGCTTTGCAGTTTGATGATTTAACTGAATGTTAAAGTGTAATAGAATTCAAAGGAACTAGCGATGAAGCCAAGATTGTTTGTGCAGAAACAATCACTCAGAAATGACTCCAATCTGTTTTTTAATGCTGATGTATTAGAAAAGCTTATGAATGCAGTTTAAACATGAAAGATTTGCCATTTGGTTTTCATCAACAAAGGAGTTAAAGCATTGGACACATCTATGTTATACTGTATGTTTAAATGTATCTATTTTCAGGCATCTAACCCAGGGCAGTTTGAGAATGACAGTGATGTGCTGTGGCAACGAGGACATGGTCCAGACACGACGGTCTATCATGGTCGAGTAGGAATTAACACAGATGCACCAGACGAAGCTCTGGTTGTCTGCGGAAATGCAAAAGTTATGGGTAGGGTCATGCATCCATCTGACAGCCGAGCCAAACAGAATATCCGAGAGGTAAGGGCTGGGGAGCGCTTACGGCATTTCTGTTTGCACCGCAGTGTGTGTATGCCTCATTGTTCTGACACATGCAAGTAGCTTCTTTATCCTGGGCTTGCCGAAATGCAGGTCTAAGTAAAGAAACGTACCCCTGTGCTCTATGCAGCCATCACCTAGGGAGCTTTGGAAAGGCAAATTACAGATTTTGAGGGTATCTGTGTAAATGGGAGTTGTAAGAATGAAAGGGAGCTGGAAACACAAATATGAGTAAATTCTGCAAAGAAGGAATAGAAAGACTTGGTATGTTCCCCTGGGAAGATGGGTCAAGTGGGCCTGTCAGGCCTGCTGCTATGTCAGTGAGGTCCTCGGTGTCGTGGTGATTCTTAATGCTTCAATGTGTGAATCCTGGTCTTTGTGCGATTAGGTTGATACAAACGAGCAGCTGAGAAGAATAGCACAAATTAAGCTGGTGGAATATGACTACAAGCCTGAATTTGCCTCTGTTATGGGAATAAACAATACCCGTGAAACAGGTATTGTCAGCTCTGTTCTCGTTTTTCATTTGCTTCTCCTGTGCCATAGTGCCTTTTAATGTCCTGCATTTCCTCTCTTAAGATACTACAAACGTTCACTGCTTTGTATTTCCCTTTCTGTATACCATTGTGTTTCTTTTGTGAAACAAAGTGACCAAAATGAAGCATTTCTGAGGTGTTTCTAGCTTTTGTTTCATTTTTTAAAGATTTAAGGGATTTTTTTTTTTTACATAATTAAGTTGAATAAGACTGAAGTATGTGAGCAGAAACAATTCTATTGTTACTAGGGAGAAATGTGATTTTTAAAGGTTTGTTTGTTTGTTTTATTTTGTGATAGAACAAAAAGTGAAATCATGGATTTTCCTGCCACAGTGGGATTCTAGATCACTGGCCATAGCTGTAGCTTTTATGATGGGTACCTCAAAGAAAACATGCAACCATGGTGCCTGCGTGTCTAGATGTCAGGGCATTTCCTGACTCTACTTTCTGATATCTTGTGAACAGGAATTATAGCTCAGGAAGTGAAGGAGCTTTTACCTCAAGCCGTTACAGAAGTTGGAGATGTTGCTTGCAATGATGGAGAAAAAATAGAAAACTTCCTCATGGTTGATAAGGTATGAATCAGGGAAAGAAAGAGGATGTGTATATTTAGACTCTTCCTTTCTTTTATGGAGCTATAAATATATACTATGTTTTATAATAAGATGTAGATCTGCAATGTATTTATAAAAATAACCTTCAGAAAATCATTCAGGGAAAACTGAACGCCCAAATGTTGGTAAATGGATGAATCTTCTAATGACAGAACATATTTACATTAGCATCTCTCTGTTATAATAATAGATGAACACACAGAGAAGTTGTAAATGCAGGAAATTTAAATCAACTTTGAATAAAGTTGGATAGAGATTTCACAACATTGATCCAACAAGCGGGCCTCCTTTTTCATCTCAGTGTTCAAATTAATAAAATGTTTCAGAGGTAAATTAAGTCACGGTGGCATCTTCTTTGTAAATAAAAATTTCCATACTCTAATAGCCTGTGTAATCCCCTTATGTCAAATGGAAATGCTAATTCTGTGCACTCTGTGGGAAATTTCTTTGACTATCTTGAACAGGTTCTTGAACATCCCAATATTCATGTTATCCACAGCAGTGATTTCAGTTTTCAGGAGGCTAACAGGAAAATAGGAGGCTACTGCTGCTGGCGGCAGCAAAAAACTACTCCATGTGCTACTTGTTTAGAGCCTTAGTCCAACTTGTGTCTGTATTTTAAATATTCAATTTGTCCTTACATAGGTAAATACTGCGCATATCACTGGTTGTTGTCTCTGATTGAGGGCTACACTGTATCTTGTTTTTGTCCTTGTTTTGCTTTCAGGATCAGATCTTCATGGAGAATGTCGGCGCAGTAAAGCAGCTATGTAAGCTGACCAACAACCTCGAAGTCAGAATAGAAGAACTGGAACAGTGGAATAGAAAACTGGCCACGCTGAAACGGCTAAGCAGTTTAAAGTCAACACTCAGTGAAAAGAGTACAGTCAGGTACCACCATCCCAGGGCTGGGATGTTCTCTCATTGTTGTCATAGAAATCAATAAATCCTCTGTGATAGAAGTGAAAACTAATTTTGCTTTACAGCAGAGTTCAGCTGTTTTTCAGCTGCTCTGTCTTTCAAATCAGCATCATTTAAGTTATGCAAAAAAGGCAAATTCACACATCCTGCAAATCAGAAAAAAAAATGAAAAGTTACTTTCAATCATTGCTATAATTCCTCCAGTAGTGTAAAGCAAAGGCAAACCACTTCCAGTTACAACCCTGTCACTTAGAAATAGCTGCTAAGTTAAATTTGCAAAACTTCTTTCAAAAAAAAACCTGTCCTCACTTGTGCTTGAGTAGAAAAATGATGTGCATTTCCTATTTCTAAACCATTTTTCCATTTTTTCATTTGAAATGAAAAGTAGCTTATAAAAGCATTCACCAGACTGAGGTAGCTGAGAGGACTTTGTTCTTGAAAATGAATGTAATTGCTTTTCTGCCTTTCTCTTTTTAAATGTTACAGTTGCAAAAGCATGTGATGTTGACCCCATCTCTTTGCATTCACCATTTGCTGAGATATTTGAATGTTAATGAGATCTTGTCTCTTACAGTAGGTATAGTCGAGCTACTAGTCTATTGCCATCAAGAAAGTCAGTCCCACTAAAATCCAGCAAGGTGGGTGAAATTAAATATGTGAAATAAGTTTATGAGAGAGTCTTTCACCAATATTTTGGCACTTAAAAGTTTTCATGTGTCTAAATAGAGAATCAAGTTCCTTTACCAGAATTTCGTAGGATTGTGCCAGGAGCTAGGCAGTAGAAAGCATGCACAAGACACGGTTCAACCCCTTGCCTGTACATTTTGAGCATGAGGGCAGAGCTACATTATGGCATGGTATGGTATGCAGGGAGAGACTATCAGGAGAAAAGTATTGAACATGTAAGTGTGTTCATATCATGAAGTTTTGCCCTATGCAGAGATGTTAGTTTGGCTTCAGAAGTCTGCACAATGATAATTCTTTCTCAGCTATATATTCCTTGATGGCCTCTTCTTTGTGGCTTGCTGTTTGCATCTCCTATTTTGCATTGAATAATACTACTTTTTGAGTGTTTAGGGCCTTCTTAGGATGTCCTTGGTATACTTGGAGAACTACTCTTGTCCATATCCTATTAAAGAAAGAGGGGATCTGCATCAAACTCGTTAGAGAATGTATTTTGGTCTTCAGGACGGTCTTTCCAGGCTGCTTTGTCCTGTTCTTTAAGATAAAACACTGCTCCTTTGCCAATCTTACTCTTGCCCGTGCTCAAAAAATTGCCTTTTTTTCACACAACAGAGTCACCCTACTGTTGAGGCACAGAACAATTACATAAAACATAATATATAAAATAATAGGTCAGGTCCTCTTTATTCTATAAAGACAATCAAATATTCCAACATCTGAGGCTATTATTCTTGTTTAGAGAGTACCTTTACTATTAATCTTGTTTGGAGGGGTCCTTTCTTCTGTATTTATATCAGACCTAGTTTACCATGCTCTGACTTATACTGGAGCTATTCATGTTTTAGGTGTGGCCATCACTCACCGATTTCCTCATTTGATTTTAAAATACTTCAAGAGTATGAAAAATGCCAGGAAGAAAAGAGAAGGATGTTTTTGTCCATCTTTCCTGTGTAATCTTTGTGTTCCCAGACTACTAACATTGTGCAGCATCTAAGTATGACTTATTAACAACAAGGTTTACTTAAAATCAAACTAATGTAGCATTTCTTAATCTACTAGTAGTGCCTTAGTTATATACCATTTAAGTTGTCCACACATTATTTTTCTTGCAGGTTTGTTTCTCAAGGAGAGGGTCTTGCTCCAGGAAGATTTTCCAAATGACTATAATAGCATTAATTGCTATTATGGCATTATGGTAAGAACTAATTACAAGTTAACTTGTTTCTTCTTTCCCCTTTTACTTGTCTCACTATAAAGACTACATTTTATTCTTGATTTTGACTTGAAATAAATGGGCTTAAATTATTTTTTAGTGTGCCAGGAAGTAGTATTTTCAAAAGTGAACCATGTCTATTTTTCCTTTCTCTCATCCATCTTACTCAAAGAACACAATATATTCAAATGAATAATGCAAATGTCTGGTAATGTGGCAAAGTCAAAATGCTTTTAGGAAAATGAAACATTCGCGGGGCACACGCGAGTCTAATCTCTGTCAGTGTCAGAAAGTATGAAGGTTTCCCAGCGACTTGTGCTCCAGCTCCAAAGCAGGCTGCCGCAGACACACATCCAATAAGCGTTCGGGCACAGAACAGCTACGTAAGAGTGAGTCTGCTGGGTGCAGATGCAGACCTGTGGCAGGGAGACTATGCTCAGGACTTCCAGATGGCTAATTTCTGCTTCTGTTTGAAAAACCTGGAGTTCACAATCTCTTCATGTACTGAATCCTTGGAACTACTGTTATGGGATCTATTTAAAAGGAAAAATTGTCCTTGTTTTCTGCTTAATTTAGTTGTGTACTAGTACCTGATTCATCTGAACTACTGTTACGGGTCTATTTACAAGGAAAAACTGTCCATGTTTTCTGCTTAATTTAGCTGTGTACTAGTACCTGACTTGTTAAAATCAGTGTGAATTTTCCCATTAGGAAAGCTATGATCAGTCAGTTAACTACTGCTTTGGGCCAAGGTACTTTCAAAGTATTATTTATACTGTGTTTTATAAGGGAAAGGTATTAATCTACACAATAATTCTCTTTCTACAGCGCTTTGACGATATCAACTCTTTATGTACTTAGCATTCATCAAAGACTTCTGGAAAAACAGCCTAATTCCAGGCAAGTAATTGAATTACCATTGTTTTCTATTTTGATCTGCAACACTGATGTCCATTTCTTAATGAATTGTTTTTCCTCTTCATCAGCAGTACTTCAAGTTCTGTTGCACTCTTTCCTTCCACTACTATAGCAGGTAGGGTATCTCTGCTGGTCTGCCTCCGTATAACAGGCTTACAGTTTCTGTGCTACTGCAGAATGCCAATAGACAAACAACACTTGTAAGAATTGTGTCTTTTTTTTTATTTTCTTAATTTAGCTTTGCAGGAGAAAAGCACCATTTCTCAGAGCACTCAACCTGATTGGGTGATTGGGATCCCATCAGTGAATTTCTGTGATATTTTGCCATGTGACAACATCTACTGTTGTCCAATTCATCAGTTAAAAAGCAAATCTCTAAGTTATGAGCAAACCAACATGGTGGAGGAAAGTAAGTAGAAAACACGAATTTCTGTGATTTACCATATGAGTAAAGATTACATGAGAATCTAGGGGAAGGAGCAGGAAGATATTTAGCTTTCTAAGGAAGTGTCTAGAGGGTTTCAAAAGAGTTTATATAACTAATTGTCACTGCAATTAATATCTTTTGAAAATTTGGCCTGGTTACGATTAGAGTTCTGGGTCCTAAAATGTTTTGTGAGGTATCACTGTTCCTACTGGCCATTCTACTTTAAAAGGAAAAATCTGGAAATTACTAATCACTTAAATGAACCTTTGGCTTCAACTGGCCAGGAATTAGCTGGGAGTAGTGAAGTAGCAGATTTTAACTGTGCTCATTCAGGCAGGGGTTTTGAGCAGAGAAGTGCTATTTGAAGGCAGGGCTCTCCAAAATAAATTCCTTTTACTGGAATGAACTCCTTTTCAGGTACTGTCTGCCAGATATTATGTGTAATATATCTGTAGGCGTATTGTTTACAGCCTTTAGAATATCTGTAATAGATGGCTTGTACATAGAGGTATACTGGCCATGCAAGTAGCAGAGAAGAAAACATCCCTTGTTAATGAAGTTGTAAAGTTCTTCTCCAATGAGAATAAAGCTTGGGATCTGTATTCCCCATTCCCAGATCTTAACACTGCTGGCATCTGGAAGCAAGCTTTAGTTATATTACTTGTTAGAGCAAAGGTTAGTAATACTAAACCCTCTTCTCTTCCTTTCTTTGTCTTGGGAACAATTGTTTAACTGCAGCTGATGATTTGAGGCGAAATTGGGAACTGACCTGGTTCAGCCTCTGATGCACAATTATCTGTAAGAAGAGGCAGTGCCGATTGCTGTGAAATTCTCACCACCAAACAGTTTCAGTGGAGCTCTCTCACTGACCATTCTTTATATTGCAAAGTGCTGGTGTCTGCAGGCAAGTCCTGTGTAAGTGGTTCTTGGGATTGCTGCTGCACCAAGTCCTGTAGCAGTGGCACCTCGCACAATGCTTTCAAAAGGTTGGACCTAAAAGTGATTTGTATTTCTCTTAAGTCTGAGTGTTGATTGATTAAAGGGGCACTTAATCGCATTTATAAATGAGGGAACTGTAGGCAGAAACAAATAAAATATGAAAACCTTCTATTTCCAGTTGGATGCTTTGGATATTAGGTGGAAATGGAAGGTAAGAATAAACACAAAGCAATACCTTCTCAGGGTTTTATGCTCCAAATAGCATTAGGTGTTGATCCAAGAGCGAAAAATCTGCACAGTACACAGGCTACTGAAATATTTCAGATCTGCACAAGTTTAATGAAGCTGAGTGTATCCCCAGACAGAAGGTGACAATGTCAATATGAAATCCAAACAGAAAGAAAACCTGCAAGCTGCTTAATGTAGCCGTAGCCAAGGTAAATGAAAAGGAAAATGTTTTAGCAGAACAAAAAGCCTGTGAATAATATGAGAGGTATTCAAGATAAACAGGATATTTTAGAATCAGCTGATTAGTCTAAGTCATAAGGTAAAACTACTGTTTATAATTACAGTTGCAATAATGCTACTTTAGGAGGGCATATCAAGCAGACCCATTCCTGGTCCTCTCTGTGGTAGCTGAATTTTGTGAATGCAGACACTAGTAATGGACGAGCATATCTACTGTAGATTTGTAGATCCTAATCCTCTGTGTCTCAGATTTATTGAGAAAAAGGATGAGTTGGCAGAGTTTAAGGTGAGTGGAAACAAAAGCATTCATAAGGGAGGTCATATTTATGGGAAAAAAGGTTCAACACATCTTATGGAAACTTTTTTCTTCTTATTTACAAATATCTTTTATTTGTGTGTGGTTTAGTCCAAATAGAGGTGTTTGTATTTAAAGGATTATCAGGTTAGTTATGTGTGCCTTTATCTAAGTAAAAAATAACCACACAAGCTGTATATATCCATATTTTAATGTCCTAACTGTGCAAAGCTAACCTAAGAACATCTGTAAACATGTTCTTTCACAGAAAACACTAGTAGCCTGTTATCTGAAAGTAACTCAATCAAAAATCGTAACAGAAGGTTTGATCTTGGAGTTGACTGTAAGTTGCACATTTTTTTAACCTTTTTAATGTATAATTGTATAGCTTGGAAAGGCTACCTTTAGTCTTGGAATTCTGCTGCTAGAATTGAGAGAAGTTTCATTTATAACTGGCTATTATAGGAAATTAGAGCTTAGGAATCCATTAAATACCTGAACTATAATCTTCTTGTCATTGCATTTTATTCCTATATCTTTTTTGTTTTTTTCTTTTTAATAAAAATGAACTCGTCTCAGCTAAACCTGCATCTGTTTCCTCAAGCAGCTACTTGAGACAAAAGACTTGGCTTCACATGCAAGGAAAGTGGTGGTTTTCCTGACTGGAGCTAAGATCCTGTGAGGTGCTCCACTCTGCTATCCCTTACACAGCAAGAGCTTAAGCATGAGTGGTGTATTTGTGTGCAGGGAGTGCGTGCTCATGTGTAAAGGAAATGTTTGGGCTTTGGCATAGCTGACCTAAAAGCTCGAGCTCTTGAAGGGAGCCATCTCTACCTTGGGATGTTGACATTACCTGCATTAACGGAGATGAAATGGAGTGCTTGAGCACAGGACTTCCAGCCTGATGTCAGGCTCCCCTTTTAATGGCTACACACTGCTGTCAGAGCCAGTCTGGGCTGAAAATATTAATGTTTTTCTATGATGATGAGTAGCCACTGATTGCAGATATTGTACTGCTATAGTCTAGCATTCACTCAGTGTGAGCAGGATTATGCCTGTCTTTTCAGTTGTGTGGATGCTCTGTTCTACTGTTTGTCTTTTTTGCTTAAAGATTGGGCAATACCTGGATAATAAAACATGTAGGCAGTTGCATGCACTGAAAGCTGGTTGCTACCCATCGCCATGCAAGAAATGGAGCACATAATCTGCTTGCTGCCTTTATATCCGCACGTGAAACAACAGCATTAGAGCTGTCTTAGCACACTGCTCCTTGCTGCCCACCTCTTTGCAGGGCTAATTTACCTAGGGGAGAGCCACGCCAGTATGGCCATACCCTTCCACTCCCTACATTCAGTGTATGTAAGAGAGACTGGTCCAAATTAAGACAGAAAGTCTATGGCAAAATGAAGAACGTAATCCAATCTGGTTAGATACATAACTGCTCTGGTAACCAGTGACTTTACTCAGTTTTCCTGGTAGTCAAAGCACCAGATAAGTTTTGATTTTTTTTTCTTTGTAGAAAACAGATTTTCAGTTAGTAGTATCTAACTGCACTGCACACTGCCCTGAAACATATTTTGTGATATATATGCATATATATATATATATATAATATATATATAAAATGTATAAGCATATGTATTTATACATGAGATGCTGAGCTAATTTTAAAATATGAAAAGTATGACCATGGCAACTAGTATATTAAAATGAACATTAACATATTTGTGTGACAATTGGGCTACCATCAATATGGTCTTAAAAGTCCTGTCAAAAGAAAATGTTTCAGAATGAGATGCCCAGGCTAGTTATCCGTTGAAATCCAACAAGGATCCCATGTTCCCTGTAACTTCAACATGATTGTCATCAACCAAAGGTTTTAACAGAGGGCAAATTTAGAGCAGCAGCAACTTCTGTAGTGACAAGCAAGTTAGTAGATGCATTAACTGCATTATTATTATGCTCTTATCTATGACTTCTGAATTAATAAAGAAGAAAACATTATTTCTAATATTTTCAGGGATTGATACAACAGCCCATTCCATTCAGATTTTAGAAACTCAGCAAAGCATTGACAGTCGCTACTGTAGTGATACCCTACAGTGCAGGTAGGCAAATTGTTTTATTATGCTTTACTGTGGTGGGATAGGAGTACCATTTATACTTGATGGGCTCCTCCTCAGTTTTCTTTGGAGTACCTGAGCTTTTTTCTCCTTTTTTACATTTTTTCTTTTAAAAGCAATTTCCTATTTTTATAAAACTACTGTCTATATCAAAATCCTATCTGCATTAATGTCATTTTTTATCAGGTCTGGAAATTACAGCTATGTTATTCCCATTAACAAATACACACCCACAAATGTAGAAATCTCACTGGAAATCAAGTAAGTGCAGTTAGTGATAATGCATTCATTACAAAATAGTGATTCATTTTTGATACAAATTCTTGCCTGATTCCTGTTCTGTTACCAAATTAAATTCATCCCTGTTCATAGGAGTGGGACAAATCTATGCAAAACTAGCTCTTTAGTTTAGACCTCTGGGGAGATTCTTTCAGGGGAATGATAATTTCCCCCTTCAAGGCAGGTGTTAAAATCTAGGGGTCCTAATCTTTAGTCTTCTTGTTATTTGAATAAGCATGTACTCCTGTATCAGCAGGACCGCAGCCTTTGAGCGACTGTGTTGTTTTTGTGGTGGTTGCTGTTTGTTTGTTTGTTTGTTGTTGTTTTTAGTGAAGAGAACTATTATTAAGAATGTGCATAAAAACTCCCAGCAGCATCATCTGTAAGTATGTAAAAGGTTTGGGGCAAAATTTTTTTGACTTGCTGCATCAAGCCCTGCAAAAAAGGATTCTTGTGCACGGATATTAGCTCTGGTAATAGAGAGAATAAGGATTTACACCAGAAATAAGCAGCAGACTTAATTATCAGTAGAGGTTCTCTTCTGGAATAAAGGTCTAGCTCTGTTGCGTTCTCTCATAAGTAACTTATCCTTTCTTTTGGAGCTGGTGTCCAACAAAGGCCAGCGTTAGCCAGAAAAGCTGCTGAACGTTTTGCTCAACGACACTTGATAATTCCAATCTGTCTAAGACAGGACCTTTTGAAGTTAGAGACCGTCTGTAAATCCAATCTGTTGATCTTAAAAGTACCATCTTTCAAACATCATCCTTTAGATTTAAAAGTCTAAGTCAGCAACTTTGTTTTGCATAGATTTGTCCCACTCTGAACAGAAACAAGAGGAAAAATAACAGGAAATATAACTCCTCAAGGCCCCACTCAATTTCTGCAGCAACTGAAAACCTGTATTTTAAACTTTAGAAAATAGTGGTCAAGTCCTCCCATGTAGGTATTAATAAATCTTATTCAGAGTTTCACGGAAGTAGTTGCAGGTGGGTTTTGGATTATTTGAGGGAGAGAGGGATTTTTGGTCTATGTTTTTCTATAACCTTTCACTTAAAAGCACAAACCCAAACATATTTGTTTTACTGCTGTGTACAAATGCTAAGATAATAAATCAAAAATATGGAAAACCTTTATGTCACTAAGTAAAACCATATGAAACTAAAGCACACAGCACTCGCATCTGGTCTAGAACAGAGAATGTAACGTATATGAATGTTTGTACATGTACAGTAGTGCATGTTAGCTATTTATACAGGCCCTTGATTTGAGGCTTTGTCTTCCATAAACTTTTATTCCATTGTGTTTAGATGCCCAGATAGCCTCTGGTATAGTCACGCTATGCGTTAAACCATGCAACCCAAGTCTGCCGTGACCACGGAGTTGTGTAAAAGGTCATATATAGTAGCTTCTGGTTATGAATAGGCTTAGGGTTTAAGATTTTAAGGAGGATTTTTTGATTTGTCTTAATGACTGTAAAGATCACCCAGATTTCCAGAAGCAAAACTTCCTCCATTCATGGGAGAGAATGGAGGAACAAGTTTAGAGGTTGATGGTTCAGGTTTTTTTCCCATCATATCAACCAATTAAACAATTTCCTTTATTTCTCCTTAATAATTAATTTGTTCAATTGAAAGGATTTTTTTCCTTATTATTATGTAGCATTATATATATATATATATATATAGTTATTTTATTTAAGAGCAATGGAATAGATTCTTATATCTTTCCTCTTTCTTGAAGCACCACGGAGGCATTAATTGTATACATGTGCAAATTCAGGTTTGGAAATTATTGTCCCTATCATATTTCAAGCAAAAGCAGTGGGTCTGTTTTCCAAGAAACGACACAGGTAAGATTTTTGCAGTAATACTCTGGCTTGTGGCATTTGTATATACTGTCTGCTTTTCTATCTTTCCCATTAGAAGTAATTTGCAAAAGTGAAAAGAAAATTGAGCTTTGCAGAGGAAAAAGTGTTCAGCTCTCTGTCAGCTTTATGTTTAGCTTGCTCCTTTCCGCTTGCCCTCCAGAATGATGTTTCCTTGTTAGTTATCTCTGTTTTGCATAAAAGCATCTGAGTCTCATTGATAAGACACCATGATCCCTTGAATGTAGATACTCTTGATACCAACAGTACTGCGTGGATGCATTCTGGTATAGAGGGAGATTTAGAAGGTGGAAAAGATTAGTTATAACATCTGGTTCCACTGAGTAGCCTCACAGAGCCCTGATTACAAGAAATAAATGAATCAATGAAGAGATAAAAGACCCTATAGAGAAGATCTCCAGCTACAAATTGTGAAACAGTTCATTAGAAACTGACTCATAAAATTATTAGCCATTAGATAAGGTGGTAGAAATCCAGATGTTCTTTAAATCTACTGGACATAGCTGGCTTTGGCATGCCCAAATAGATAGCTAGGATGTGACCATCTGATGTGAGTGAGTTTTCTGCTGCATTTTATTACTAAAAAATAATCTAGCATCTCTCTGAAGACCCTAAGAAGGTTTTTCTTGAGTCTAATCACTTCTATGACTTATTTTTTCTCCAGAAATACTTAAGAAATGGAAGTACTTTTTACCCGTGGCCTTAGGAGACAGACTCTTCCAAACTTTCTGTCTATTTTACTGTTCCCCCTGTTATGTTACAGGTAGCAAATTCCAGTTTTTAAATCTTGATTTCACTGAGGAGAGTTACTTCTGTGTAAACAGGAATTTACCAGTAAAGCTCTGTAGAAAAAATATTCACTGTAAAAACACGAGTTATTTTCATATCATTCTCTGGATTATCTTGATGGGAATAAAGTTATTAAAACATATTAGCTTTTCCTTCTAAAAAAGCATCTAGGGACATGATCTTGAAAGTAAAGTAATGAAGGCTTTAACTTTTCTTCAAAATCTGGAGAAACAGAAGGTCTTTGTGACCAAGTCTTCAGATTTGTCTACATTGGAAATGTTTATTTTGCATTAAAACAAAAAGTAGGAAAGACAGAAGCAAGGATGATAGTGTTTCTGAACAAACTGGTCAGAAAGAGGAGCCTACATGAAACTGGAGTCCTTTCACCAACTTTAAATAATTGTTCTATGATGTCGTACATAGTTCTTAATTGGTTCTAAATTACTAGTTTTGGTGCTTTGTCAATTTAGAGTAGTCAGGATATCTGCATCCTTGAGATGACTTTTAAATAAACTTTCCAGCTACCTTTGGAAAAAGTTATATACTTGCCTGAAAGTGCCGCAAAACCGTCAGGCCTAAGGAGACAAAATTCTCCCAGCTTTGACCAGTCTGCTGTAATTCCAGCACTCCTGGATTTTCCTGAGAACTGGAAGGTTTATCCCCTGCCAAAGGGCAAGAGAGGAGTCATTTGGACTCTAGGCAATTCTCTCCTAAGTTGTGTCATGTAAGCCCCTCATCTCCTACACAGGAGCATATCGAAGTGAGGAAGGAAAGAGAAAAGAGTTGAGACGTTAAGAAGTGATGAAATAAAAAATATCATAGGAGTATCAGAATGGATCATTCGACAACAAAGAGAAGAGGGATGAATTTTATACAATGTAGAATACAACTTACAGGTATAAAATATATTATTTCACTTGCACATTGCAATCAGAAGTAAAATTAAATCTTCCCAGTATCAATTTTTGAAATATTAAGTGATGGTGATGACGCTGCTCATATCTTCTGAATATATAGAGGAACTTGTCTTCTGAACAGGACTAATGTTGCTACTCCTAAATCAGCAGAATTGCCGTTTCTCTTTATTAAAGCTTTCAGGCCACCTGGCACACCAGGGACAATTCCCACTTGCAATTTGCTT
This sequence comes from Crypturellus tataupa, assembly GCA_034781795.1. Taxonomy (NCBI): domain Eukaryota; kingdom Metazoa; phylum Chordata; class Aves; order Tinamiformes; family Tinamidae; genus Crypturellus; species Crypturellus tataupa. Next base: position 919,215 of record JAWLRI010000039.1, on the reverse strand, counting down.
TGAAGGCTAGAGAGGGAGCTCAGTTACTCCGAGCCAGCCGGAGACGCTGGGAGCCAGATGTCTGTCGTTCCTGCTCAGAGCTGATCAGAGCAAAGCTGCATTTGCAAGGCTTAAAGTCAGCACTTTGTCTTTAAGTACTCTGACTGGCCCTCAGGTCTTGTTATCATAATTGCTTGCACTGCATTTGTCAATGAAATGTTTCCACAGACTTACTTTCTCTCCAATTTAATGTGAAGTAAGGTTATCAGATCTCTTTCTCTCTCATTTATCATCCAGGGCTATCAGCATATTTGGATTCTGCCCGTAGCTAGGCTGTATGACAGCGCATACTATTTCCGTGTAGCTGCACCGGTAAGCTTGTTTCAAAAGGGAACACAGCAAAAGACAAAACCTCTGAGCTCACACAAGTTCCCATATTAATCTCCTTTTTTTTCTTTCTGCAGGGTCTTGCAGACTGCTCAACAGATCCCCATTATGCTGGAGTGTTCTTTACTGATTACTACTTCTATTTTTATCGACGCTGTGAATAAAATGCTGCCACTCTTTCTGTTCTTTGGGGAAATAACAGCAAAACTCTTGGTATGAAAAAGAGAACTGTGTATCTCTTTGGATTTTTTAAAAAACTTTGTGTTGAGTCTTTTTCAGTTTGTCATTTTCCAGTTTGTTTTGATCTTAACTTAAAAAATAGAAAAATAAAGCATCTGACCATGATCATAGCTCTGCACTGCCAGAAACTGTTTTTAAAAGGCCATGGATCACCTGATGTATAAGGAAATAATTATGTTGTTGTGAACTTACGAGATATGACAAATATCACAAAGAAATATGTACAGGCTCTAATGAGCTGGGATATACACCAATCTTCAGAAGATGGTAAGATAATGAAATGTCATTTGCAGTGAAGAGGTCTGCTTCAGTCCTACATGCATTTCTCTTAGTATTTAGCCTTTTTATTTATTTTTATATTTTTCCCAAATACAAAAACAAAACAAAAACTTTCAGAGAGGAACGTAGCACAGTGCAAACATCCTCTAAAACAGTGCTGTAAGTCAGGGAATTGAGCAGTTCATTTCTTCAGTGCACGCAAGTCTCTACGTTTCAGAAAGCAGTGCTATCATTACCCTTACGACTGTGCAATTTAATGATGCTGCTCTTTGAACAAGATGGTTTGTTCCTGCTGTACAGTTAAAAAAAAAAAAAAAAAAAGTAACAGAAACATTTGCTCCTAATACCAGATTATTTTGTCTCGGTGTTTGTAATTTGTGTTAGTGTGAAGGAGTTAGTTGAGAAGAATAACATGTTGGCTGCATAACTTTCTAAAATGGATGTGGATACATACTGGCGTGAGGAAATCTTTCTGTTTGTGCTTAGGAAATATATTTATAAGGTAAAGCTGCCTGCCTAAGATTTCATATTAGTTGCTCAGACTGAAGAATATAGTTATAATCAAGTATGAATTGTGCTTTGGATGCGCCTAGAACAATCATTTGTTCTGTGTAGAGAAAGTAAATGCAATGGGGAGACTGCAGGTTTATAAAAATTTTTAATGTAAAAGTTACATGTGAACATTACTCTGAATTAAATTATTTAATAGTAAGTAGTAATTTAATGAAAAAAACTCTTTAAAAATGAGCTGACCATAATCTTAAACATAAGTATGTATTAATTGTATATTTGCTGCCTAACAACATGACGGAAGTGTTTGATTTGTTTCTGTGCCTTCATCTGACACTTATTTTCTCGCTATTGGGGGATTTCTATAAAATGTGACCTTCTCAGAATTTTTGAGCTGCATACGCTCTGGTTGGGGTTAGCTGCAGTGTCCTTGGCTATGTTTTGTTTGCTTTAAATGACTCACTACTTCCACTTCCCTTTAACTTGGCTTTTTTTTTTTTTGATCTGGTAAGTATTTGTAATACAGATGGTAAGTTCTGTAATATCCCAGAGACTAACTGTACTTGGAACTATGGATCCAAAAGATCAGAAGAAGGTTTTGCCTTTAGTTTTCTATCATAAATGCTTAAAAGTAATTCCTAAAAAAAAAGGTGTCACCTAGTCACAGAAAACAGCAAAGGTGTGTGTTGGAAAAAAAAAGATTGTGCATTTCTAGACCCACCTGCTTTTCACTGCATGTTCTTCTGGGTTGGAATATTCTTCATATGGCACTGCAGTGGGAGAATATTTAGCATTGTCCAGACTTCCTATGATTAGAATACAGTGTGAGATGCATGTGGGATAGCAAATGGCTTCTTTGTGAAAAAGCTCACAGTGATTTTATTACAAATTAAGAATTTTCTGGCAATCCTTCCTTATACGTGAGTTTGTTTTGTGATCCCCCAAAGACAACAACACTGAACTGTGGCTGCTATAGGAAAGTGCCATAGGGGAAACATGGCCAGCAGCGTTTTAATTCCCAAACAACTGAAGGAAGCAGAACTGGTTTTTTTGTTGTTGTTGTTTGTTATTTGTTTTTTGCTTGTTTGTTTGTTTTTTAATGAAAAATGCTGTTCTTAAAGATTTCAAGTATTTCATTTTTTTTTTTTTTTGCCTTTTCTTTGTGTTCAATGCTAAAGTTACACTCTTTAACAGTGATCATTACAATGTAATTCGGAAAAATGTTGTGATGTGGAATACTGCAATACTAACATTTTACACACGTTGTACCTGGAGTGGGAAACCCTCTTCCCTTACCTCTTTTTGGCACAATTCCAGACATCGCTGACATATTTTCTCCTAACCTGAAAGGGAACTGGGGCACCCTGGGGGATACAGACATTAATTGCCAGAGGCCCAAGCACCCTAGAGCTAGAATAGGACAATTTGGTATGACTTCATCTGGGTTACAAGCCATGCTTTTCCATACCAGGAACATGATATGATAATTCACATTTTTTTCTTGCTGTGACAAATCTGGCTTAGGTTTCAGTCGGTTTGATCTAGCGGTGATGGCAACATTTGAACTGCAGACTGAGGAGGCACTTTGGGACACGTTGAAAGCCGGTTACTCTGAGTCGAGGCTGTAAGGAGGAAATCCTGGGAAGGCAGCCCAGGGAAACCAGGGGCAGGCAGAACCATGGCATGAAACCAGGGGCAGGCAGAACCACAGCATGAAACCAGGGGCAGGCAGAACCACAGCATGGGTGATTCTGGGGCGCGACTGCCCAGCTGCCATAGCGGGGACAACTGCATTACCTTGAGGCACAGCACGAGCAGAGGCTGCAGGCAGCTGTGAACAAACGCACCTTCTGCTTTCTCACTGCAGCCCAGTTCAAATGCAACAGCACGCTCTTTCATTCGAGGAGGCCTGATAAGTCATAAATGGGATATTTCTGTTGATCTCGTCAGATGGGCTGAGCCTGCCGTAAGAAGTTAGAAGGGCAAAATCATGCTTGGAAGCCCCGCACTGTATAGGTGTGAAGGCAGACCTAGAGTTGAGCTTTTGATAACATCCTGCTGATTTGCATTTTTCTAGGATCAAAGCTTGCTTTCTGTAATGAGAAAAACAAATGTAGCTGCACTACCTTTGTTAAGAGGCTAACTGTGCTAGTGTGCTAAGTGTGGCAATTGGGTCGCTCAGGAGTCGTTTCTTGGATTACAAATCTATTGTGTAGATGGAACCTGAGAAAATCTAACTGAAAAAAATGAATTACCTGATTTATGCTGTGTTTACTGTTTCTCTCCTTAACAAAATTGTTTGTTAGAACAGCTTAAAACAATGTAGGTTCACTGTCGGTATAGAGGCCAGTGTTTCAACATAGCCAGAGAAGGGCAGCATGGGCAGTGCAGCAGCTGGGCTCAGGCAGCTCTGTCCTGAGCTGCCTCCGGCATGTATCCAAGTTGGGATTTGTCCAAGGCCAACCGCAGCATCAGGGAGGTTTAATGCTGAGGCAGTTCAGGTGGTCCTTGCATAGGGCAGGTTAAAACAGGAAAAATTAATGGACTCTGTAAGTAAGTATTCCAGGCAGCCTGACTTCTCATAAACGTAGTCTCCTCCCCCTCACTCCAGATAGCATGTTTTCCTGTCAAAGCTGCACACAGATGTCTTCATCCCAAGCATGAGCCCAGGGTCCAGAACAGGAGGTTTCGCGCTGGCAATCCTGACCCGGTTTTAACCCGGGTTGCTGCGGCCCTGGCAGGCTGGGCAGCTGACACGGGCAGGGCAATGGTGCCCAAGTCCTTTGTGTCTCCTTGGCTTGGCTCCAGGGCGCCTGTTTGCCCTGTTCCCCCTCTCCCCCACAGCAGCTGGGGGAGCAGCTCGCACCTGCAGCAAGGAGCAGGAGCGAGGCCGCGGTCTCCGCAGCTCTCCAGCTCGGTCCCCAGGTGCTCTGGGCTTCTTCCAGGCACTCAGCACCGTTCCCCTTTGGACCACAGCTCTGTTCCTCCTGCACGCCCAAACAGGCGTGGGGAAGCCTTCACCTTCTTGCTGTTCTCGGGCTTTGAGCAGGCAACCTCTCCTCTTATGGATGAGCTGTTTTCCAGCCATCTCAGGCCCTGCTTTGCTCCTTCCAAAGAACTTCTTGCAATACTTTAAATCTCATCCTTTAAAAGTAGGTCATCATCTTAGTAAAGGGGAAGAGAGAAAACTGGCTTCTTATAAATGGGATTTAAAACAAAACTCATTTTGTTAAAGTTTAGTTTCTTGCTGATGTTAAATATACTACTATTGCCAGCATACAGTAATATAAGCACAAGGTCTGCAAATTTGAGTTTAATGTTAATTTAGCTAGCAGAGTTACTCTGTGGGGTAATCTGTGTTTTGCATTTTTCATTCAGATTTAATGTCACGCTTTCCCTTCCACAACATAATCTAAACCACAGACCAGCTGGCTGTGTTGATTAAAATCCTCTTCCTGCTTTTTATTAATCTTCATGGTTCTGTCCTAGAATTATGAAGTGGTCATGGTCTATCAGAAAAGAAAATTGCTGGAGCAGAGTGCAGTATTTACAAATCAAGATTTCTGCCTAAAGCATATTGCTGATTCCTGAAATACATTGCATCCTGAATGCTTCGTTGCATCCACACAACCTTACACAAGTTCAGAGCAAAGTTCTCCACAACAGCTGACATTGTCAGTATCTGAATATAATCTCTACTTTTCTGATTTCTCACAAAGGCTGGTTAGGGCCTCAGGTCTTCTTGCTGAGGCATTTGGATTTCTTTGGACTATCGGAACAATCTTTCTGGATTGTTCACATGGCCATATCCTGTAATAATCCTGTAATAATCCTATACTTTTGACCAAAATGAGCACCATCTCCTAAGGATATTTCCAAGTAAGTGCCACAATGGAGGAGTAAAGCTCAAGGTCAGCTAAGTCATGCAGGTTGAAGACTTCATGCCAGAGTTTCTCAAAAGTTTTTCTTTCACTCTAAGGAAAGAAATCCTCTAGCCCAACATGTCTCAGCATTTCAGGGGTATCCAGCCTACAGCAGAGTAAGACAAAGCTGGACTCTGAAATGTGTTAAAAACACAGCACTTGGTGACACCAAAAAAAGGAAACTTCCTAACCACAAGCTGTAAAATGGCTTCAGCACAAGGTCTGTCTATTTGGGTGATGGTCTTTGGAGAGTTGAATTGTTTTTTTTTTTTTTTGTCTTGCCAGTATCATAAGTCTCATTAGGGTCACCCTCCCGGAAGCCACATTTCTCAGTTTCTTGGATGGTTTGAAGACTGCTGTAGCCTTATAATTTTTCTTACTTTTACCTTCAAGAAGGTAAAAGTAAGGGGAGAGTAAGTGGAGAGTGGTGGATGTCATCTATCTTGACTTCACCAAGGCTTTTGACACCGTCCCTCACAACATCCTCCTGGACAAG
>JAWLRI010000039.1:883894-912478 GCA_034781795.1 Crypturellus tataupa | reverse complement strand
GGGGGGTTGGACTAGATGACCTCTAGAGGTCCCTTCCAACCTTAGGCATTCTGTGATTCTATGATTCTATGATTCAAGAAGCCACTCTATTTTTTTTTTCATATGTTGGAGGATTTGGGGTCTAGAAAAGTTAATTCTGCTTTCTCCTTTTTCAAATCTACTTTTGTCAGTTATCCAGGAAATAATTTTCAATACTCAAATTGACCTGAAAGATTTCACTTCCTCTCCCTCAGACATGGAGTGTTTAGCTCCCTTTTACTTCTCTTCAGACAGGTAGCAAGAATCATATGTTCTGTCTTTCCTCGTTTGAGCTGGGTTAGTTATCCCAAATCAAAACAGAAACTATGTATGTATGTACAAGAAGTAGATGATGTTTTGTTTCTGCTGAAAAATATATATAGAAAAAAGTTGTTTCAAGAAAAAATTCCAACCTGTCAAAGCCAGAAGTATCAAAGGAGATGGTTCAGAGAAGACCCAGATGCTGTACATAATGTGTAGCTTTCTTCCTCTTCTGTGCCTGCCCTCTGAGAGATGAAAAATTATAAGGGCTGAAGCTGAAACCGTCATTAAAGGTTAATCTGCTGGGGCTTCCTCCGTGCTAGCGAGGTCGATTTCGGCAGCAGAGCAGTGACAGATGGCGTGTCCTCCGCGAAACCATGCAGCTCTGCCAAAGGCATCAGCGCAGGAGCTGCCTGTCAGCACGCACATGCTCTCTCCGTGAGCCAGAAATGGGGTTGCTCCCAAGCACGGGAATCCTCACGGAGGCGGGATATGCAGGGAAACCCAAGCATGGGCATCAGGGGTGGGCAGCAAAGCAGGAACGACTGGCCTGAGATTAGTTCCAATAAAGAGATTTCTGGCTCTGCGAGTGTGTCACAACCTGCAGGCATTAAAATGAGGGTTTTTTTCTTTTTTTTTTTGATCAGTCATTTGCCCTGGAATAGTACTGAATTGGAAGATCTCTAAATTGCCCTACAGTGCACCGACCTTACTGATTGCAGGCCCTGTATTTTTCATCAAATTTTATAAAAAGTCTTGGAGGTTTTCCATGGTTGCAAAATGGTGTTTAAAGCCCTTAACTGACAGCCTTAAGGGTTTTTCCCATAAGCAAGTAGAGCTGTGCAGCAGTTTGGGCAGAACATGGTTTGGGCTTGGTCATTGCATCTATCTCTTCTTGAACAGGCTCCCTGCATTGCTGCTCAGTTTGCGTCATCCCGTTGTATCTCACCGGCCAGTGACACGGACATGAAAATAAACCTTGTACGTCTTGTACGTCTCTAAAAGGAGCAGAACTGGGCATGATTCCCACGTCAGTGCCCCCTCCAGGTCCTGTGTGTTGTAATTATACTTACAAGAGCAGCTGTCCTCAGCTGTTGGACCTTCTGAGGCAGTTGTGAGCTTTCACTCGCAGTTGCCGTAGGAGTTAAACACCCAGAACCTGCACGTGGCTCAGCCCTTGAAAGAATAAAATCACAGCGAAAATCAATACCGGTGGTAGTGTATCTTAAAAAGCAACCCCAACGCCCATGAAATGGGTACAAGGGGATAAATTGTCAAGCTAAGCCAGGGACAGCAGAAATGGAGATACTTGGATACCTGAGGTTACCCAAGAGGGCCATTGCGGAAGAAGGAGCAGAAACTGCATCTTGGAAATTGCAGAGCAGGTTCCAAGCCAAGATCTCTTCTTTCCTCTGGCACAGGTACCTCCTGATCCTTCTTCAAGAGCTCTGTGCCCACAGCTCAGCAGGTGGCGAAGAGCCAACCCACGTAAGCTTGAAGGATAGCACGAGTACTCTGATAGTGTTTCTCATGGCATGGTCACAGTGACAACAGGACAGATAGCTTCCTGTTGAGTGGATTCTCGCTGACTGTAGAATTAAATTCACACTTTCACAAAGGAGCTAATGGAAAAAGAAGTGCTTATCTCAGAAGTGAAGTTCTCCTTTGGCTTCATGGAGTAGCTAACAACTGGCTCATCTTCTGGAGAGGAAGCAAAGGGAACCGCTACTGCATGGCGTATCTGGGAACACAGCAAGAAGGTGACAGGGGATCCATGGTTGCTTCCCTTATGACCCATTTTTGATTTTTGGTATATGTAGTAATTATGGAATCCTAAATCCTGGCACCTGTGTGTCTTGTCTTCAATTCTACTTGCAAGTCATTCAGACTTGTGTTAATTTTCTTCTGTGGGTACCTGTCCAGCTTGATTTTGGAAATGCCTGTGAAGATTCCTGCCGTCACCTGTTCAACTGCTGCTTCCCCAGCAGCTGGGAAGATTTAACCTTTCAAAATATGCTGACAAGCTCATTTCCCCCATTTCCCATTTCTTTAATGGCACTAACAGAGCTCCCTTGCTAGGCTCTGGGTAACCTCAGGACACATGGGCAGTGCAGTGCTCTGCTCCAGCACAGTAATGTCAGATTTTTGTTTTTTGAAATGTCATATTGAACATCTCCGGGGATATTAATCCTTTCTTGCCCATAGAGTTCCCCATGCTTTCTGTCTGTGAATGCAGCCAAATGGCCACCACAGAGCAAGAACTGTATGAACACGCTTCTACCGAGTGCCACGGCATGCTGAGCCGCTCTGCTCCAGCCACCGGTACTGGCTGTGATATCCACTTCTTTATGTACCTGCAGCACACATTCCTCTTTTTCCATGCTGTGTGGTGGGCCAAACGGTCAAATGGCCATTTGTGTAACAGAGCTGGCACGATGTGTTGTGAAGTGAATACCTGCTGGTCTCCATCCTGGGGGAATTTTATTCTTTCTTCTTGCCTTGTCCCAGTGTAGCTAAATAAAATGTCCAGACCAAAAGCTTGAGGTTGTTCCACATGTGTGAAATAGCTGGTCACTTTCCTGAATGGGTGATGTGGTTCATGGATCCTGCACTGGGAACCCCCAGACCAAGATGCTGCAATTCAGCTGTGCCTATTTGTAACCAGAAGAAGAGGAGTTTGGTTCATTAGTTTGATTCTACCCACTGCTCAGTGGAAGTCAGTGTTTGCTATATGAGTGAGGGTTCATCTTCCTGTTATTTTCTGAGAAGAAGTGATCAAGTCAGATATAAACCACTCCAAAATGGAGCTGAGGTAGTCACAAGTGTTGGGGCCCAGGGCCCAGGCTGATGAGACAAGGACAGACATGAGCGGAGAGCACTCACACCTTGCAAAAGCTCACTTAACATTTGTGCCAAGCAGTAGGGAAAGAGGAACGGTTTTCTTGATTCCTCGGGAGACATCCTCTGACATCCGCGGCAGGATAATGGCTGCTTTTTATCACAGTTCACAGAACTGCAGGTATTCGTCCTGACTATGAATTTCACCCTGAGGAGTTGGACAGGAGAGTTTATATCAACTGAGGCAGCGAATGGATTTGTGTTGTGTAATACGTGTAATGTGCTCTGTGATCCGGCTTGGAGAGCAGCTCCCACGTGGCTGAATTGAGGGTTTTATTTTCCTTACCTGCCCAGCCTGTATCTGAGCCCTAGCTCCCTCGTACGACTGCTGGATGAGGAGCCGGAGTGCCTGGCAAGGCGGCTTCTGCCTGGTGCAACAACCCCTTGCATGGGGCAAGGTGAGCAAACCTGCTCCTGCTTCCCGCGGGCAATCCTGCTCGTCCTGCGAGCAGCAACTGCTCTCTCAAGTGCTTTGTGTTTTTTGCTTATCACCTGGTGCTTTTTCATTTGGAACAAGAATTATGATAATTTGCAACATGAATTATGATAATTTGTCCCATTGCTCATTGCTCCCTTTAATGACACCCTTCTTTTAGGATCCTATACGGAAGTTTAGCTAAGCAAATGCAATGTGAACTTTCCAAAAAATGAACAGGCACAAGTATCTCTACCAAGATTCAAGCTCAGAAACAAGGAGAGAGAGAAACATATAGATAAAGACGAGCCTAAGGAATGGCTTGGTGAAAGTCCCATCCATTCTGAAGCGCTTTAGGTACATAAGACTCTGTCTGCAATATCTATCTCTTTTAAAAGCACAGCAGGATGAGGTGTGTTGAGGAAGATTTGTTCAAGAATTTTCTCTGGTGCTGTCTTGTGCTCACCAATTTTGCTTTCATTTGGATTATAATGCCAAGGTACTCATGATAACCAGCATATAGAGAGCTGTACTTAAAAGAAATTATGTGATTAAGGTTCCGTAAGCTTGAGGAGAAAATAACGAGTTTGGTTACATTAGATGCAAGCTAGATGGTGCTAAAGCCTGCTAGTATGATATTCAACTCTCAGCTTCAGGAAATTAAAATATTGACAGTCAAAAGAAACTCTAATAGGAGAAACTCTTCAGAGCTTTTTAACACTTGATTTTGTCTCTCATCATTTTGCAGACTGTGTAAAAGTAGTTTCTGTTTCCACGACATTCTCAAAAAGCTCAATCAAATATATTAAGGTAAGGGAAATTTTCTTTTATATTCTTATACTGATCAGGTGTTTCTCCTCCAACATGATTTGATATAAGGAATAGTTTTTCTCTCTCTCTTCTCAGCTTTCTTCTTGGTGCTACAAATGGATTATTTATTTGCCCCTTTACAGAGCAAAGGAAAACAAGGCAGGGACCGGCCTGCTTGCCCATGGAAAAGTCCATAGGATGACAAGGAAGAAGAGGGGAGAGGTGTCCCCTAATCCCAAAGGACCCAAAGTGCCAATCTGCAGGCAGCATGTGCATTGATGGAATAAATGTGCAAACGTTAGTGTGATTGAAGGGTGTAATTCCCACCTAAAAACAGTGGGAACTTTTGAGTTTCTTAGACTGCAGCTCTTCCCTGGCAGCACTTACCTCTCTGCTTGTGCAGTCCAGTTCAAGGACAGATCCACCCTTGGCTGTGAATGATTTAAATGATCGAGTGATTTTTTGAAAGTTTTTGTTTAATTAGAAAAAGAGACGCAAAATAATTTCAGCCTTTCAAACTTAACCCAAGTTAAAAATTTTAAAACATTAATGTAGTTTGAGGATCAAATTCTACTTGGATCTGCCCAGTTACTGATTCTGTGTTGCCGCTGTGGGTTTGGATGTTTCCTTATGGCCAAAGTATCTTACTCTGCATATCTCACGGTGCCATTGGATGGAAGTCTGCAATTACTAGAAAAAAAGAGAGGACGAGGAAAGGGTACTGTGCAAGTTAACAGATTCTCCGATTTTTGTACATTTTCTTTCTTATGGAGTAGGAAATGGAAGATCTTTACCATACTTTAAAAAGTCAGGCAATCAAACAGCAAGCAAGGAGACTGTTCATTTAAGTAAAAGAGGACGCATAACTTAAGTCAGCATGCTTAGCACCTTGTCTAAATTCCTGCAACTTTTTGAGCACATGACAGGTTCAGTAACACCTCTATAGTGAAATGTGATTTGAGGAACAGAGCCCTGGACAGTGAGAAGCCAGAAAGTCTTCTCTTTCTGCCTCTTCTCTTGACCTGCTGTATGATTTTGTGCAGGACTCTGAAATGTGTGTCTCTCCTTCATTTACAAAGTGATCTTTGCTATGCAGATAAAACACCTTACTGTTTAGAAATGAGAAGCGGTGTCTGTATGACATCTACGTATTACTGAGTATATCGAAAGCAGAAGAAACGAGTATATCCAATGCATTTAAATATGCCTGGAGGTTAAAAATGTAATTGGCCGTGCGCCCCAGATTTCTGGCTAATGGGCCTGTTTCAGTGAACTCCTGCTGTGTCTGACATGCCGGCCAGCTGCTGCTCAGCACAGCTGCCGCTCCGGGTATCTGTCTGAGCTGCTCTGCTCCGTCTCACACTCTGCTCCGGTGAGTGTCTCGGAGCAGCGCGACGGCCAGGCTGGATGGGGTCCCATTTGCAGAGAGCAGCAGGGCTGGCAGGAGCGGTGCGTGGAGGAACCGGCACGTGAACAGCACCAGCACCAGCCCTACCGGTGTCCGTGTGAGGGGGCATCCGCCAAACACCCAGCGGGGATGCGCGGCTGCAGAGGTCCTGTCTGCGTGTGCGGCGGACAACGGACTGGCTTGTGCACGGGTGTGACGTGTCACCACGCGCTGCTCCAGCCGGGGCTTCAGGGATTAGCCCTTAGCCCAGGAATTAGCCCCAGGCTGGTGGGACTGAGGTGGCCCTGGCGTGTCTGGAGCCTGGCCCTGTGTTTGGCTTCATCACCCCGAGCACAAGCAAAGCGCAGCTTGGAGGCTGGAGGAGTGACCGCCTCTGTTTTCCAGCTGTCTCGACTGATCTAATAGGCCAGGCTTTCAACATGCAGCCTTTCTTCAGGCTGGGAATAGCCAGCTTTGCTCTTCAGCAGCTCCAGATTTTGCAGCTTCACTTACATTGGCTAGTCGGGTGTTTATATCCCTGTGCCCTTACATGTCCCTCCTTTTCTTGGTCCCTTCCTGTTTATATCGGTGTAGAAGTTCCTTGTTCTTTCCTACTTGCATTTATTTAGCTGCCATGATAATTCCTGTCTGCCTTTATGGTATTAGGAGAGTTAAAAGACTCAGTCTTTCGTTTGTTTTCATTGTTTTCTTTTTTTCTTTACAAGATGTGTATTCACTATGAGGTGCCAGAGCCCTGGCACAGGCTGCCCAGAGAGGCTGTGGAGTCTCCTTCTCTGGAGACCTTCCAAACCCACCTGGATGCCACCCTGTGCCACGTGCTCTGGGTGTCCCTGCTGGAGCAGGGGGGTTGGACTAGGTGATCTCTAAAGGCCCCTTCCAGCATCAACCATCCTGAGATTTTGTGATTTTGTGAATTTTGTCACAGTCAAAGTTTCCTTTTGCTAGGAAATTTCAACCAACAGGAGATCAAGCCATAAATGTATTTTTAAGCTGAGGAGAAGTTGAGCTGAGGACAATCATGAAACTGAATTTGCTGTGCATGTTGCAAGGGGCCTGGTCTTACTGAAATATTGAGTCACTAGTAGTTTTGCCTACATTTGCCTGAGTTTGAAAGGTGCCCCCAGCATGGCTGGGAGTCAAATGGGCATTTTAAGAGCATTGGAGGGGTTTGGTTTGAACCAAATTGAATTGCTGCTGCAATTGGTGGGGACAGCGGCTTGGCAGAGGCTCTCATATCTTCTTTCTAGTGCTTATCATTTTATCTATTACTGCATCAAAGACATCCTGTGAAATCCTGACCCAGAGTTCTCATTAAGGTTGAACTGAGATCTCTATGCACCTTGCACTGGGGACTCTTCAGCTGCTGTCTGCCGCTTTCTTTAGGACGCCTCCTGAGGACTGAGGATCATCCAACACCCAATTCCCAAACATCCAGTGAAATTTTTAGTCTCTTGATTCAGTCTAGCAACTAGCTTGCAGTTAGAATTTGCCTTGAGGGAAAGACTAGAGGGAAGAACTAAGAGCTTAGGCCTTCATGAGTTATTTGCTGCCAAAACTTATTTTACTAATACTGAAGAAAACATTTTTTCAGAAAAACAGTTATTTGTTGAGCTCCAATTTTCTAGTCACAAATGCCCTCTAATAATTCACAAGCACCCTATTCCGATATGTCAATAAAGGAAATTTGCAGCAATCAGTTTCTCAACATGTAGCCAGGTATTTGTTTCTTTGGATCCTTCATACATTTCTTTTTATCAAAGGGATGAGCGTACCGCTTATACACTCACTTTGATTTCTCCCAATAGAGACGGAAAAAGTAGGGCATTGAAAACTCCCTCCACCCCATTGCCTTGAGAACGCCTGCTAGCACTGACAACAGCCTGCTGATGTTTTAGCTGAACTAGAGTGAAAATTTCCTCTAGACTTACTGAATATGGACTGTTTGTGAGTAATTATATGAAAGTGTCCACATTTCTTAAAATCTGAATTTGTAAACTGCCACTAGTTTCTGGTGTTGCAGTAAAAGAGTGAAAAGAGTTGAGAAGAAACACTGGCTGGGAGGAGGATAAGGCTGTCTCACGTAGCCCACTCTGTTCGATTCACGCAGTCACACGCTGCTCGTGGATCAGCCAGGGACGTTAGAGCTGATCCCCTGAGAGTAGCTCGACTCTGCACTGTGGACTGGGTCAACGCTGAGCCTGAAGGTGAAGGCAGCTCGTGGTTCAAGTTCGACCCAAGTTCAGTGAGCTCGTCCCAGACTCAGAGTGTGCAGGGATTTTCATCGATCCCTGGTAACGTTATCCAAGCAGATGTTGAGCTGGAGAACTTGCCTCACTCGCGTGTTCAAATCTCTGCAAAATCACAGACAACAAAAGGGTCTTCCTTTTGGAAGATTCTGGGTCTTTCTGGAAGAGAAATTGAGGTTCTGGGGCCTGGTAGAAAAATGTTCCCACTTGGAAGTCAAGTTGTTCCCCGTGTGTCTCAAAGCGAGGCAGCTAAGTTCGGTTCACTGACCCTCCTTCCACGTTAGTTCCATGGTCTGGTGTATGAAATGAGCTCTGTAAAACCTCACTCCACATGTATATTTTACCAGAAATGTTATCGCTTTGTGTTACTACAGTGGAGGGTATTCATGGATATTTGATCCGTGTCAGGAATGACAAAGATTTGCTTTAAGGGGAATTTTAAGTCAAATGTTAGTTCTGCCTCAGCTTGGATTATATATATAATTGCAAATATTAATTCAAGTTTTTATTCTTCCCATGAAAAATATAAATTTTTCCTTTGGGAATTCAAACAAAGATTGAACAAAGGAACAACGATTGTTCTTACTTAGTAATTAAATCTTAATCAAGTTCTTGCCAAAAATGGTATGTTAGCTCCCAAAGACGGAAATTCCTCTCCGTACTCCACCCACTACGTAGGATCTCTCAGTGTCTATCATCTGTCCTTATTCCTCCTGCCAGTTACATTTGTCTTGTTAGTTGTTCAATCCGTGACCCTGCAAATCGATACCTAGATTCACTGTACATGAAAATCCCTGCCGTGCCTCCTGCCAGGAGTCATTTAGCTTTGCTCACTTGGAATCCAGGACGAGGTTTTCCTTCCCATGAGTTAGTTGCACGCTTGCTCTGCCAGTAATCACAGGCGCTAAGTGTGCCTGGCCGGGAGCCAGCGCACCGAATGTCCCCGCTGCCGCGCGGGGCCACGCGGCCGACATCAGAGCGCTGCAGGCAGGAGGCCCCGGAGGGCTGCGACTTCTCGTCGATCACAAGCGGTTTGCTCACGGGATGACCTTCAACAAATGGCTGTGGTCCTGGTAGCAGCCAGCCAGGAAAACTGCGTGTGCGTGACAGAGGGGGCAACCTGCAGGATTAAAAAATATGTGCAGTAGAGAGGGTGCATGGTTAGATAGGGAGATAGATGGGTGGACAGGTAAGTAGGTAGATAGACAGATCAATCAATACAGTGTATAGTGTATTTTATCAATAGCAGGGATCATGGATATTTGTCTTTCTGCAAAATCAATTCCATATGCATCCTGTCCCAGGCTCCAGCACTGCATTTACCTTCTTAGGAGTTAAGCTCTTTCTTTATCCTCTGAAAAAACAAATCCTTCAGTAATATTCTGTACCATGTGCCATAAGACTAATACTATTATTATTTATTATATTATTATTTTTATTATTATTTTATTTCTAGAAATCCTGATAGTATCTCTGTACTTTGTTTCAGGAGGGTGTATTGTCAGTGATTGACTCAACAACATCATCAGCACTGAAGGAATGGGTTGCAGGATTGGCAGTTTACGACACTTTTTTTTTTTTTTCTGTTTGAAGATAGTATTAAAAAGTATAAAGTCCAAAACCTTTTGTTGAGTAGTTAAGTTTACAGATGAATTAACTGAGAATGAAATGTCTAAAGTAACAAATTGGTGGTATAATGAGTAACAGAATCCAATGCTTGCACTACCACATATATCTAGTTCCAATAACTAGTCTTTACAATTAATCATAGGCCCTTTTTAAAATTAAGTACAAACTATGACAATACATCTCCTGAAATGGAGTTTTGTTTTCTTTTCATTCTCATTTTCATTCTGGAACTGTATTCTGTGCTATAGGGCTTTCCAATTTAATCATATCTTTTCCAGCCAAGAGTCAAATATATATTATACGTGTGTACATGTATGCATGAATGTTTGAGTAGTAATTCATTATTTTAGTCTTTTAAAATGCGCATAAACATTGATGGATATGAAATGTTTAGAACTTGTAGAGCTGAAAACATGGTGATACTATTTTAGCATTTTCACAGTTTTGTCCTTTGCATGACTCAAGGACTTATTCTCCTATGAAAATTATATTCATGTCCTTGGAGAAACCTTTTCTTTCTCTTTTCTATTTCATTTTCTTTTGCAGGCATAATCTATAACAATGGTAATATAAAATGAAGCTTCTGTAGAGTTTTGCCATTATATTAGAATACTTTCTATTCTTCTATTGTTTGCCTTAGAGGACTCATGCGGGATTCGGCTTATTTTTGGTTGCCACAGACAGATGCCAGAAAGACCTTTAGAAGTCCTCTCCTCTCGCAGGAGCTACCGATGCTGAGGTTTGTGTGCTATTTAGAGAGAATATTCACAAATTCCTTTACTGCTTCTGACATGAGTTTATGAAAACAGGCCAAAATGGCGATTTCAGTGATCTCTGTGGAGGAATATACTTTTTCCCATAACAAATTGTTCGTAATATGAAACAGTGTGTTTGCTCAGTGACTCCAAACAAAATATTTAAGTAATCATAATGTGTTGCAAGGAGAAGCTTCTGTGACCTGTTCTACCCAGTTGATAAACAATTAACAATTAAATAAGTGTATTAGGAATATTTTGTCTAATGACTAAGGTGAACAATTTACTTCAGCCACTGTTCTGGCACAACTCCACTTAAAAAGTAGATGCTGCCTTCACTTTCCCTACAATACTCATCAGTACCCTATTCCCTCCTTGGGAGGGAGGTTAAAAACCTCCTTGTACTTAACAAGGACACTCAACTTCTCCATCAATCATTCCTGAAAACAGATTTATCTAAATAACCTATTAATACCTCCCTAAGGCCCTCCTGTTTATGCTATGAATGTGTACAAGTGTGCTGTTAAAAATAACATCAGGTAGCAAGAAAGCTGACAATACTGGGACTTCCTTCACTCTCTTCTGGATAACTGAGCTGCTTACCCTCTTCCTCTCCTATGCCGCAACCATCAGAGCCTTCCTCAGGCCTCCTCTCGGGCTCCCCACGCACCCTTCACTGCTCCCATCACGGTACCTTACAGGCAAGCCCAGAAACCAGGTTAGCTGCAGCTCATTGGGCTCGATGCTTTTGCCCCCATTTTGTGCACTGCAGGTTGCAATTTGTGCACTGCAGAGACACCTCTCTTGTGTTGTCCCTAGCCTGGTCCTACCAATACTTACGCACCTGCTTTCATTTAATTTTGTAAGTACAAAGTGCTCATGAAGTGGAGCATGTGGCCTCACCTGCAGTTGGATCAGCCTGGAACTCAGCACTGTAGGCGCTTTGGTACATTTGATGTGGGATAAAAAAAAAATTTCAAGTGATTTGAATCCCAATTAAAAAAAATCTGACTTTGAAGTAAATCACATAAAGTAATAAATATTGAATGCAAGCAGGTTATATTGAGGTCAATATATGAATAGAGCTATTGTGTCTGTCAGCAACTTTGTTTACTGCACAGCAATAAAGCTAATATGGAAAAAAATGGCCATTTAGGAGAGAATAGTCAATTTTCTGGCAGCTGAAGAGGCAGAAAGGAGTCACAGCATAGTCAGTAAGACCCCCTTGGTCTGTGGCAATCCCATGGTGAGTGCTCCATCTGCACAACACTACAGTGTTTTAGCAGCTTTCCTTTGAGTCACCCATAAAACGAAAGTGGTGCGTGTTCAGCAATAAGGTCAGGACTCAGTTTACTAGTAAGTGAGGTTCCAAAAATCTAGCTGAAGCCCTGGGGAAGGGGACGGGTGTCTTCAAGTGTCACCATACCCGCATACCCCAGGATGTGAGCTTCATGGGAAGCTACCCGCCTACTGCCGAGTTTACGGACTATTTTCTGCAAACTATTTTTATGGCCTCTGTAGCAAAGTCTGTGTTGTACCTCGGTGAGGATGAGGAAAAGTGAAAAGACACCATGCTGGGCATCCACGGTATATTTGCAGTGGGTTGCTCCAGTGAAAGAGTATTACTGATGAGGTGAAGCATGGGGAAACGAGGGGATAAGAAGTCACCTGCTCTAACTGGTTGCCAGGCTCTTAGGGTAAATCTACAGCTTGCATTTTTCTGCAGCCTTCAACATGGTGACGTTTATGTCAATCCATACGGATTTGTCTTCTCACAGGGAACACAAGCAGCACTTGATATGTATATTGCCATTTTTGCAGCCCATATGGTCGTCTTAGGTTCTTCTCAGGTGCTTGGCAGAAAGAGGTTATTCAGAAGCAGCTTCATTCGTGGTGTCTCAGGGAGCTGGGGAAGCTCCTGAGGGAGGGCAAGCAACTAATCCCAGGCCCAGAACTAGCTTCTGTCTACGATGCCCAGTAATTGGCAATGATGTCGAGTGTGGGAATCACTGAAGATAAAGATGAACTTTCCTGAGGAAGGAATGATTCCTAAGGTAATTATATGAGTACAGTAAAAACCTGTTTTGAGAGAGCCTAGCAGGGTCTTCTATAATAGGCAGCCCATGCACTTTTCCCCCCATAAATATGAAATAGGAGCAGGACGTCCATAGGAAATGGTAAAGAAGTGTTAGAGCAAAAGCTTCAGAGATTTCTGCTTGCTTCTGGTTTGGGTCAACCTTCTTCAAAGTAAGATTGTCTGATAAAGGAGATCTAGGAGATGATGGAATTTCAGCCAGAACAGAAAGGTTGGGCAGTCAGCCACATTAATTTAGACTAAGCCAAGTATAAATGAGGCCCTTTCCACTCATTCAGTGTTAATCATACTGTTAGTTAGAAAAGCAAAAACGGCTCTGTAGAAATCTAGTCAAATTGCTTTTTGTTGTATACTTAATATTAGCATGTTGTTATTGCATGGAATTTCTGTCTTCCTAAAAGATCTTTGACTTTGACTAATGTCTCTTGCATAAGCTTAATTCTCCTGATCGAATACTCTTTTGGCATTTAGCAGAGGTAATCACTTATTTTGTGCTTAAAATAAACTTTTAATCATAAATAACCCCCTAAAAGGAGAGACTGTGTGTCTCTTGAATTATATGTTTAGGCAGGGTATAATAACTCCAAAATAGTAAGGAAGAATGAAATGAGAAATAACATAAATAGTGACTTAGACATCATCCAAAATATAAAAGCACAACAAAATGTTAAGGTACCTTCCCTGAGAGCCAGGCAGATATTGTTCTACTCATTTTATAAATGAGACAAAACAACTTAGAAAAGATGACATTATTTTTAAAGGTGTGTTTAGAATAAATAAATAATTAGATCACATATATTACCCAGACATTGACTAATGATAGCTCTTCCTTAATACATGATCAAAATACAGCCCTGCACTTAGGAAAAGGCTGGTGCTTAGCTTATCAAAAGATTTGAAAAATACAATTAAGTCCTATTTTCAGATCCTTTTTTGAGCTTGCCTCGTGCCCTCCACTTAAAACATTGCCTGCAGGTACCCTCACATGCTTCATACACAAAAACATGAAAATATGTATACACAGGCACAAAGCAAAGCCACTGACAGCCAATGCATTTGATTCTCAGCCAAAGGCAGTGGTGTGGTGCTTGTCCTCACTGAACCTTCCTCTGGTATTTCTTTTGTGTTTCAAGCCCATGTAATGTTTGCCTTCCAAAAGCTGTGGGGTAGCGTTTAATCAGTTTCTTGATTTAGTGTGGAGAATGACAAGGGTTCTTTAAAACCTAAGGTTTAATACACTCACCTTCTCCCATGTTTTCTGAGATGCCAAGATGAAACAGAAGTATGAGGAAGAAATGAAGCAAAAGCTGGACCAGTTTGGCTTGTTACTTATCTTACAGGTGCTAATTGCTGCTGCAGAGCACAAGCACGTTCTGCCTTGCGGGTTGCTTTACACTAAGAGTTCAAGACCAGTCTTAGAAAATATCAACATAAAACTTCTTAAAGGCTGGGGAAGGGAATCCAGCTCCAGGCCTCTCTCCACAAGCAAGATGTCTGATCCAATGCAGACGCATGGGGAGAGGGGATGCGAGTGAAATGATAGGCTCCTCCATCTGGGAATGAGTTTTACTTTAGAGACGTTGACCATCTCGCTGCTTGCTGACTCCCTGAGCCTCATGGAAGGTATTCAAGTTGATCTAAGGTAGTGCTGCTCCAGGAGGACTGGGTCTGTCCTGCATGACAGCTCTTCCTTGTGCTCCTGAATCTTCCCCATGTTTGCAGTAGTTCCTGCACTGCTGCACGGGGGTGTGAAAGGTGTGAAGGCAGAGAATGAACACATCAAAACTGTGCCTGAAGGTTTTGCAGAGTTTCATGCAGCCTGACATGCTGAGCTCAAAGCCTTTGTCCCTTCTCCCTGCAAACATGCATCCATGTGTTGCTCCAGAGAATGCTTAAGAGCATAAAACACACAAGTTTAGCATTACTGGAGTGATTCCTTTTCCTTAACCAAAGCCAAAGAAGGTTCAGAAATATATCGTAACCACCAGGTTGTGAGTACCCAAACATTCTTATTTTAATGAACTACTGGGAATGTGGGACATGCCAGGTCAGCTCTGTCAGGAGGGGCTCTTCTAGATATGAAGTGATGCCAAGAAAGAACACTCCAGATTCCAACACCTTTAAAAGTTAGGGGAGTTTGGCTGCATTTCAGCTGAAGCTGACCCCAAAAACTTGTTGCCTGGTGCTGGTTTTAGCAGTGCACACTGGCTGCCTCTCTGGCGGCAGTACATAGGAGGAGCTGTACAGCACACCATAAAGGACAGCTGGGAAAGGGCTTTCTGTGCTTCTTAATTCTCTTTTGGTTTAATGTGTCAGAAGGTGATTAACAGACCTCTGTCTTATCCCATCTTGGTGAGTATGAGGCCTACGCTAGCTCATTGCATGTGTGCGAGCAGCTACAGGTGTTGCTCCCTGTGAGCCTAACATCCTGATACTCCTTCAAACCTCCTTTGGGGAGGTGGATGGGAGGGCACCAGGATAAATATGACATTTTGTACAAATAATATGCTCAGTCTCATTGCCACAGTGAGTTAGGGGAAGACATGAAATGTGTCATCCAGGCCATCCTCAGCCTAGCATCTGTCATGATCCTAACCACCTCAAACTGTCCATCAGCTGCATCCATAGACAATCGTAAATGTTAAGTCAGTTTGTGTACTGAAAGAGTGCCTGAGGTACCATATCTTCCCACATCCTTATCTAGTATTATAACTGCCTGCTTATATTTTGTGCTGCGGGTTAAATCTGATATGCTCTGACTCATCCTTATGTTAAAAAAAAATTGGGGACAGAACCTCTGTTCACGAAATTTCTTTATGAAAGCATAGTTAGGACTTTGGGTATTCTTTTGTTTAGCAGTGTCATTAATAGATTGGATTAGATGTCCTAAGAACTATAAGTTTTAATTTAACAGGACAATGGTGTAAGGTTAATTAAGTGTCTATTGATTTTTGCAAGTAATATTGGAGAACAAGAACTTTGAAACATAAAAGTTGTTGCATAACCATCGCCTTTGGATAATTCTTAATCCAGTGTCTTTTAATTAATCTACAACTGTTGCATTATATTTAAACAGGTATTTGCTATGACTGATGGTTCCTGATTAAAACAGGGCAAGAAAAGAAATGCAAAAAAAAAAAAAGACAAAAAACTCCAAACTGCTCTAGGATGTTCTCTGATATGCACCTTTGCTCCAAGTGGAGATTTCCATTGACCTCTGCCTGGCATCAGTGACATTATCTGCAGAAAGGAGGATGAGGAAACCTGTGGACTGGGAGAGCAGATGCCTTTGAGAGGTGCTGTGTCAAGGAGGCCACTCCCCTTCCTGTGCTGTGAAAATACACACAAACTGGTTTCAAAGAGGTGGCACTGCCACCGCCATGAGTCCTATCCATAAAGAACATATCAAGCAATACCCTAATATTCCTGACTTCCATCAGGAAGATTAGGGAGAAGCAGAGTGTGAGATAAAAATGAATGGATGGTGGTAAGATAAATACTAGCATTTTGGTAAGTTTTCATCTATAGTTGTTGTGATATGGAGTGGCTTTAGTCATGGGCGTTATTCTGTGTGCTGGGATATTGCCCGTTCGGGAATTGCTTGCAAAGCTGGTGCTGCAGACTTGTCCTGCTGACCGCTGCCACCATGAAGAGACCAGCATTAGCAAAGGATAGATCTTATGCTGCAATATCAGCAGCTTTTCCAGATAGAAACCAGCAATGTGGGTGAGCGACTTGGCTTGAGCCAATACTGCATTTGCATCTCTATAAGAGTTCTATGAACGAAGAAGTTCAGCTTCCAGCACTTCCTCCAAAACACCAAACCAGCTTAAAAAAACATAACTGGTGTTGCTTTGAATTAATGGAAAGTAGTCGTCATAGAAATTACTTTTACAATATGACCAGCTTCAGAGTTTACCAAGAGTTATGCATCTTTGGTATGTTTAATAGTACTTTAATCTGCAGGATTGGCTCCTCTTAATGAAAAATCTGGCACTGAACTGCTTTCTGGACTCTTTCAAACACAGTAAAGCACAACTGTGTGAACTTGAGATTTATGCAGATAAAACTAGAAAATGAGTTGTTCTTAGCCTTTAAGAAGCTTTTCAAAAGAAAAGAAAACAAGTTACAAACTCTACAAGGATGAATAATTGTCCTTTATGGAGTGAGAGTATCTTGCAAAGCTTGATATCAATGCTAAGGTATTCATTGCAAGGAAGGGTTTTATCACTGGAATATCTCCAGTATTGTAGAAATCCCAGTGAAGACAGTTTTTCTTATTACACTGCAGTTACTTGATGCAAAGCCTATATTTTGTTTAGCTGAGCTTTGCCTCACGGTGATGCTGAGGTAAAAGATTTTTAACAGGGTTTTGTTTCCATCAGGTTTTACACTCAGCCAGCCAGGCACAATTTGCATTCTCTGTGAAAACACTACTTTGTGTCCCAAGGCTGTATCAACCCAAAGTCAATACTGATGGACTCCAAGTGAGCCTGACCCCTATCCCTCACTATCCTATCCTATCCTATCCTATCCTATCCTATCCTATCCTATCCTATCCTATCCTATCCTATCCATCACATCACGGATTTGCCAAGGGGCAGGACTCCCCAGGATGCGAATATGTCATTTCTGTGACCCCAGCTGAGTAAAGAAAAGGGGACTGATTCTAGAAACCAAATAACTCCAGTGCCTCTGACACACAGCAGTCAGATTGAACAGAATTTAATCTGGCCTTTTCTCTGCTGATTGAGGGGACAGAAAATAAACAATCTGTTTTGAACCTTTTGCACTCTGTATTTGTGTTATGCATTAATAACCTCAAAATGGAATGAGGGAAAAATGAGGCACACAGTTTGCAAATTGCATCAAATATTTAAGTTAGGAAAAGAAAAATGAAAATATGCAAATGCATGGTTTATTATTCATTCCCAGTAACTTTCCCTTTTGGAAGAGGTAAACCAGCAGAGGTGATTATTCCAACACTTTTGCATCTTAGTGTTTAGAAAAGGGCACACGAACAATTGGGGTTATAGCAGGGAGTCAAAAGTCCTTCTGCACCTCCTGGATGATAGATGAAAGCAGACCCTAACCGTGGATAAAATGAATCTGAGGAGAGAGGAGATGCGTGGTTGCTGCAATCCTGGAGATGGAGCAGAGGAGGAGGAGGCCATGGCTGAAGCTTGGACAGATGGCTCGTGGGGTGAGATCCCACCAGGAACCCCAGCAGTCCCTGTCTGGGCCAAGGAACAACTGGATTATTTTAGGGAAATAATACTTGACAAGGAAGCAGTTGAGAGCTTTAGCTTTCGGGAGGATGCTGGTGAGCCAGCTGAGATGCTGACATGCTGCTTACGGGAATGATTTGGACCATGGATTCAGCCCAGGGGACTCTGGATTAACTTGCAGGATGGAGACAAAAAACTAGAGGTGTCTGCCAACAAATCCCAGAAAACCTCCAGCTGATTTTAAAAATAACAACCTAAGTGTAAGATTGTGTAAGGATCAGGACAAAAAAAATGATATGGGATTATTATTTAGACCCTCTAGGAGTTCACCATTCACCCTTACCAGAAACCTTGTGCTCTTGTGCTAGCTCGTTGTCTGTGAGAGCAGAGGGAGCTCAGAAATATGTCATAAAAATTAATGATCACAAGAAAAGTTTTCTATGAAATATAGAAGGAAAAATATATATGTATATATTTTTTCATTTAGAGAGGAGTTGAATGCAGAGATGTGGCAGTGGGATATAAAATAACAAATGAAACAGTGAAAGTAAATCAGTCCAAACAAACTTCTACTACGAGGATAGTGGAGGTTTTTGTGCTGGAAAATGTATGCACTGATTTAAAATAAAGTGTTGGCTCTCTTACTAAAAGGAACAAACCCAGTGAGTGAATACCAAAAGCTCTGCATATCCTGATTCATCCGATTATCCAACCTTTGCAGAAGTAAAATGCCTGTTGCGCTGTTACTATTTAACAAGATATCTCATTGAAATGTGACACATTTTAGCAGATACTGGTTTCAGTAAAGGGAATGGTAATTTTATAGGCACATAAATTTAGCATTTGACGTGATTCTCCTCAAATATTTTATTTTGCCTTTGCTTGCCAGCGAGCTGGGGTCTCACTGGCACTGCAGAGTTTTGCATTCTCCCTCCTAAGGGGGATATAACGCCCCACGGAGAACATTTTGTGTTCCTGTCGGGGTGGAATTCAGCACTTGCTCCGTGAGAACAGAGCAGCTCTGTGGGCGGGCAGCGGGCACGGGCCACGTCTGACCAGCCCGCGCAAGGGCCGGCCGCAGTGCTGGTGTTTTGGCAACCCGTGAACAGGGGATCTCTCTTCCTCGCGCGCATGGGGCTGTTTTTTTGAACTTTTTCACTCCCAGGGAGGGACATAGTCTTGCTCCAGACCTCACAAGCCTTTGGCATGGCCAAAACAGCCACACTCCTGAGTCAAATCACAAGTTCCTCCCTCCTAGTATCTCATCTTGGGCACATGAGGAAGGGTTTGCTTAATGAAAAATGTGAAACCAGGACAAGGACAGAGTGGCAGTTCCAATCCATGTGTCTGGTCTAGTCCCAGTTTCTGGTAATGGGCAGGTTAAATACTCCTAAGCTGAAGGCCTCAACCTCCCGGACACACTTATCCCCCATGACTTTGTCTGAACTCTTCCTGGAACAATTTGCATCAATTTTTTTCCTCCTCACACAGGGACTGGATGCAATATATATATATATATTTGAATAGCTCTTCTCTTGATCCAGGATAAGTTGGCTTTGGCTACAAGATGAAACTAACTCTGTAGAGTGTCACCTGGATATGAATCTTGTGTGACTCATTTCCACCTCAGGTTCCTCACTTCCAGCAGCCTCCACCCATCTCCATCCCTTCTGCTTCTGGGCAGTCCCACAGGCCCCCTCTTGCTCCACAGAACCTGGTCCTTTTCGGGGGAGAATCAGCTGCCGTGGGGAGCTGCACTTGAAATGCATGAGGAGGGGATATCTTTGGGCTCTCAGGAGCCCCACTGCGGACAGATCAACAGCACGGTGAGCCCTTTCTTCCTCAGCACCATGTGCATATCCCTCACCATGCCATGGGCTGGAGTGCTGTTTCACCCATCAGAGAAGGTCTAAAGTATCTGAGGACTCCTCAAAACCTTGCCCTCTGCTGCTAGAAAAGTCAAGCTGAACTTCAGCCGAAGGTGCCTAAAAAACCCACTGTCTATAAATACAGGCTTAATTGATCTGGTGTTGGCTTGGTGTGCTTTTGCATAGCGCATAGTTCCAGACTACTTAAACTCTGACTAAATTGCACAGCAGTACATTAGTAATTTTCAGGTTCACACTAGGGCAGCCTATTTAAAGCATCTGAACTGTTTGGATTACTGTATCTCTAGCCCATGCCTTAATAGCGCACTTATTCTTGCAGCTGGAAGCAATACACTATAACCTGCAGGAGGCATCGTGGTGACTTCAGTGTCCCCCGTGGGCCCAGGGAGTTAAAAATACTAACACGACCCTGGTGTTAGGGCCTGGGAAGGGGGTCAGTGCTTTGCGTGCAGAGATTTGGGTCTGCTTAGTCCCTGGGGCAAAAAACAGCCGTGAAAAGGATACTGTTCTTCCTTTAAGAGCTGCAGAATATTTGGAATGTAAACAATTAGTCAAGCTTTTCCTTTAAATAGTGACCTTTTTTGTTTTGATTTTTTGCCTTTACAGATGTACAGTGTCTCTCTGCCAGGAGTTTCGAGCTGGTAGCCGGTAGCAAGGTCAATGTGAAGCTTTCTGAGAGGAACCGTCTTGGAAGAGAGCGATCCCAGAGCCCAGCACTAAATGGTAATGAAAGAAGATGTTCCCCAAATGCTTGACATGTGTATCAGATGGCCGCTTTCCAGCTCGCAGAGAAGGAATATGGGAAATGTGGGAATACTGAGGCCGCTGTCACACACCCTGAGTAATCAGCCACGGTGGCTTATGGCTGTCAGCACATGAGCTCCTCTGCTTAAAACAGGGCCATTAACACCCTGATCTCTGTGCCTAATAGGCCCTAAAGTCTTCCATTAATTTTTATCTTTTCTTATTTTTGTGCTAAGAAAGTGTCTTGCCTGGTGCTTTTCTTTTTTAACTGTCACAGAGTTGCTTTTCTTTCCTTTGTTTTTTTTTTTTTAACACGTGTCCTCTAATTTTATTGTGTAGTTCCCTATACTTCCTGGTACCATTCCACAAAACCCATCCTCATTCTTTTTTTCTTCTACATCACCAAGAGAGTAGTGGGAGAGCACACATTGCCACCCAGGTTCCAGCCTCCTGCTGCACATGGAGGGGTCTGCAGAGCTGAGACCATCCAAGCTGACCTCTCCATTAATCCAGGAAACTTCTGGTGTACAAGAAAACAAAATTCATCCACTTTTTTCTGCCCAGTACCTTCATAGGTATTTCTCTAGCATTGCCCTGCTGGTCAGCTAGAAGCAGTTTTGTTTTTGCTGTTGCTAGTGTAATTAGATTTCCCTCTGAGATGTTCTTATGTTATTTTCGGAGTACAGCTGAACCAACCACAATTTTAACCAAGTTTTTTATCTAGGAGATAGGATACAGGACACTGAGGAAGTTTAATTTTTTTTCCTTCTTTCTTTGATTTTCTTTTAAATTGCTTTTTCATCTATCATTGTATATAGAATTGCTTACCTGGAATAATGACTTTGGAAGAGCTGTGTGTTCTATTTTCTTTCTTTTTTTTCTTTTCTTTTCTCTTTTTTCCCCCAAAGTGTGTCAGCTGTTTTTTCCTAGTAACTAGTGCAATAGTTAATGATGAAGTTAACAAATGAAAGGTTTGGCTTTAATTTTATCAGGTTACTAAAATGCAGATTCAGCTCCCTATTTTTATTCATCCAGCACTAAGTGTTATTGCCAAAAGTACTCTTCTGAGCTTTCTATATTCAGAGCAGGGAGAGTAGCACCCACAGAAAACTATTTATTTAACCTGCTAATCTTCCACGTGTACAGATGTGTTGTCCTTTGGAAAAGCTTATTTTTCTGCTTGGACAGAAGGAGCCTAGATGATTAGTTTACAGCAATGTAGACTCTGTCTAAATAAGAAAAACTTGCCATTCCCATCCTAATTTGGCAGCTTATTTAAACAATTTCAAGGTTTTTACACCAAGAGGATGCGAAATATCTTACTGATCACATAGTACACTGAGAATGATCAAAGCATTTTTGCTTCAGTACCTGGAATGTAACTCTGAATTTATCTTCTGAAAAATAAAATCATAATGTTGTTAATCAAAAAGTGGCTCCTTTTTAAAAATATCAAGTGTCACATTGTTTCAAATGAATTGGAATATAATTTTCATAGGAAATTTCTTATTTACTACCTTTATTCATGTTATAGCTGCTGTACAATGAGCAAATTAAGAAGAGTCAACAAGAATTCTTAAATGAAAACTGAATTTAGCAACGAATAAAAATGATAAATTAATTGCTTTCTAGAGATGCAGTAAAATCCCTCTTGTAAGGGAGAATACTTAGATATTCTAGGTAGGGCTCTATTATGAAATGTGTGCTTTACATATTGAAAGTTCAGGGGATCTTTTCCTCCCTTTTCCCTTTATATCCATACTGGGCTTCCATTCATCATCTCTTTTTTGATGTAAAGAGGCAGAGTCTGCAGAAGCTCCGTGGTTTCCATGTTACAGGGAAAACCTTTCCTAACCAGTGTTAATCTTAGTTATCATGAACTCCAAGGAATCGATGCGGTGAAGTTATGGAAATACTATGCCTCCATGAAAACAAGCGGTGCTGCTCTCGATGAGGGCATCTTTGCGATGCTCTGTGGTGATGGGGTCTGTGCCAGGAGCACACGTTTAATAATAATAATAATAATAATAATAATAATAATAATAATAATAATAACAATAATAACAATAATAATAATGATTCCTGGGACACTTTCTGATTGGCTGTGTTTTATTGCTGCACTCGCTCACTGGCAGACAACTAACCTCCCTTCACTTTTGGTATAACTTTGCACACCACAGCTTGGAGCAGAGCCCAAAGCGGGGCCAGAGCCTCTTGAATGTTTGTGGCATTTCACCCTCTCCTGCTTTTTGTCTCTTAAGAAGGCTCATGAGGAAATGCCCTTCCAGATCCATAAACCTCCATAAATACTTCTGCTCTAGTATAAGTTTTTTTAAATTTTTTAATAGAAAAGCATTTTCATTATATTAGCTTTTATTAGCTATTAGTTTTATTAGCTGTATTTCTCCTACCCAAATATTCAGGGATCCCAGTCAAATACTCCACTGAATTCTACTGCAATGGTGCTGGATTTTTTTTATATCCTTTTCCTCTTTCTTTTCCATTATCGTTGTTCTTCAACTCTGTCTCAGGTCAGAGCCTCTAGGTAAAATACAGTACTTGATGTTTTCCTCCTTTGCAGTCTTTCCCATGTGAAATGCACAGCCTTAACTGTCCCCAGCAGATCACAAAAGTTGGAGCAGAGCCCATTAGTTTTGTTTTGTTCTGTTTTTTTTTTCCTGGCAGGGAGTTATCCTGGGTTTGATAATATATTACAGATCCAACAGTGGTGGCATTGTATACGGAGAGCAGCTTTTTTTCTGAACTTTGTGTCTTCATTTCTTGGTTTTATTTGTACTAATTTGGAGTGGTTTGAACTAAAACATTAGTCAAAACATTACTGTTCCTTATTGGGCTTCAAAAATTCCTGGATGAAAGACCAGGTCCCAGTCTAGCGGGCAACAGGGGCATGTCCAGGCAGTCTGGGTCCCAGCCCTGTTATCTCTTATTTCTGAGGCTGGCACTGTATATATTGCACTGCTTAGGAGCCATATGAAACCGCCTGCATCCTGATTTGATTTAAAATATTATCTTGTCTAGAGAAAATGACATTCAGATCAAACATCTTAAAAAAAAATCCCATATGCTTTGAATTCCAAACAAAGCTGGAGTTTGTCTGGGACATAATGACACCAGCCTGTTGTGTTCTTCTGCAACAGCCTGTAATTATTTCTCTCCTCAAACTGTGCATATATCATTGAGGAGGTTGATACATAAATAAAAAGGCTGCATTAATTTCAAGCTACATTAGGAGCACAGAAGTAAAAATAATCAATGTCTGATAAATAGGAAGAAAATGGTGAAATTAGAAGAAATCTGACTGGGAGGCTTCTAAGAGAGCTATAGAGCAAGGAAAGAAAAAAAAGAAGTGATAAAATAAAAAGAAAGATTGTTGTCACTGCAGGATTCAAATACTGTATTCAGACTTTGTCGATTCCTTCCATTCTTATGCTTGATCAGTTAGATGCTGGGAAATGATAGCGCCGCAAAGCTGTGGCATAACCCCTGTGTCTTTATCTGTGTTTAGAGTCTTATTCAAACCCACCGTGAAGAAAATGTGTTTGTGAAAAACCCAGGGTGATTTTCTAAATTGCACTGTTACTACACAGTGAGCAAGACACTTCATCCAACTCAAATGCACTGTGGAAATTCCCTGGTTAGATATAGACTGGGATCAAGGTGTTCTACAGGTTAGACCGAGGGCTCTCAAATATGGCTGTTCCTGTTTCTTTCCCTTTAATTCTGTAGTTTACAGCTGAACTTCACTTTGGCATGCCTGAGTACCTCTTCACTTCTATGTTTTTTAAGGAGTTAAAGTTGGGTTGGAATTTCACCCAAGTCTTGGGTTTGACATGACAAATGAAGCTATCTTTTGCAGCCAAAGCCAAACTGGGGGGAGTGGCTGACACTCCATAGGGCTGTGTTGCCATTCAGAGGGACCTAGACAGATTGGAGATTTGGGCAGAGAGGAACCTCCTGAGGATCAACAAGGACAAGCAAGGACTAGCAGTTGATCTACTGGAAATCAGCTCCGCAGAGAGAGATTTGGTTGACAACAGACCAGAGTCCTGGTTGACAACAGGTTAACCATGAGGCAGCAATGTGCCCTCGTGGCCAAGAAGACCAGTGGGATCCTGGCTGCATCAGGAGGAGCGTTGCCAGCAGGTCGAGAGAGGGGATCCTGCCCCTCTGCTCAGCTCTGGTGAGGCCGCACCTGGAGTACTGGGGGCAGTTCTGGGCTCCCCAGTATAAGAGGAGCTTCTGGAGAGGGTCTAGCATAGAGTCACAAAGATGATTAAGGGACTGGAGCATCTATCCTATGAGGAAAGTCTGAGCAAGCTGGGCCTGTTTAGCCTAAATAAGAGAAGACTGAGAGGAGATCTGATCAATATGTATAAATACCTGAGGGGAAAATGTAGGGAGGATGGAGACTAATTCTTCTCGGTGGTGGCCAGTGACAGGCCAAGGGGTAAAGGGTGCAAGTTGAAACACAGGAAATTCCATCTTCATGTGAGGAAGAACTTCTTTCCTGCGAGGATGACAGCCCTGGAGCAGGCTGCCCAGAGAGGCTGTGGAGTCTCCATCTCTGGAGATCTTCAAACCCGCCTGGATGCCACCCTGTGCCACGTGCTCTGGGTGTCCCTGCTGGAGCAGGGGGGTTGGACTAGATGATCTCTAGAGGTCCTTTCCAGCCTTAGCAATTCTATGATTCTATGATATTCAGATACTTTAATTCAAGTGATTTTATTCCCTGAAGTGCTGAGAATATTCTGCTGAAATCCCAAGTGTGGCTGTTTTGGCTATAAGAAACTGTAAGCCCTTTACAATATATGTAAAAAAAATAAAAAACAATATCAATTTTAAACTCTAGTGTTCAGAAATAAAGGACCTTGCTAGATCAGAGGAGCAAACAAGTGGCCTGGGTCACCAGGTGCCCATAAACTGGTCTGTGCTTTTGTTCCATGAATCAGATGTGCTGAGCAATAGATGTTGCTGCTTTCCTTTTGCTGAATTCATACATCAGAGCTGGCTTCTCTGGCTGGAAACCAAATGTAACTCTTACCAACAGCACCATTTTGGAATTCGCCTTCAGCCCATTCACAGTTTTTTTTTATTAGAGACTACTGGATGAATCCTGACACTGCAAAGGGAATCAGGTGCTTTTCGTCATGAGAGAAGATGAAGTTAATGTCTGAGATTCTGTATCATGTTGATGTGAGCAGTGGAAATTGTCATGTTGGGAGAGAAGAAATTCAGAGCTCTGAGATTCAGTCAGGGAAAGCTGCGACCCAAAAGACAAGACTCTGGTGAGACCTGGGTTCAAATCTGGGCCTTGGTTTTGGCAAAGCAAGGGATTGCAAAGGACCTGATCCTGGACCACCAAGGATCACCACCGCTAGATAGTCGGCGGTTCTTCAATATTTGGAGTCTTTCCTATACTTTTGGTGAATTTTCACGTTCTTGATTTTATTCTTATTCCAAAATAACCAGAATTCACTTTTTTTTTTTTTATTTTTTACCTCTATTCCTTATTTCAGCATTAAGAAAAAAGGAATAGGAGAAAAATGAACAAGAATTTCCATTTCATGGAGTACGATGTTGGTCAGTTTTTCATGCAATATAATAACATTTAATGAGTTACCAACCAGAGATCAAGGATTGTGCCACGTGCTCTAGGTGTCCCTGCTTGAGCAGGGGGGATTGGACTAGATCATCTCTAGAGGTCCCTTCCAACCTCAACTATTCTGGGATTCTGTGATTTTTTTACACAAAGTATGTTGTAAAAATCTGTAAAAAAGTACTGACAGCACACTTTCCAACATAGTTTAGAATTACATCGCTAGCACTTATGTTATGGCTAGAGTTGCAACCTAACTTCAATTACTGGTACTCCCTGGAAGGTTTTACTGGACTATACATTCAAATTAATTGCTGTAGCTTAGTGGAGTAGCACCATGGAGAAATGGGACTCACTCAGCACAAGCTAACAACTTGCCCCCCTCCAAATTATTGGGAATTGGCTTTTTCTTTAGTGCTGGCTGGAACAGAAATACTGAAGTAACAAGTGATGTTTGGGAAAATATGTTAGATTTTTTCTTTCTATCTCTTTTCCTTATTGCAAGTTGCTTGATCTTTTACATGACAATCTCTTTAAACATGGAGCAGTTCCAGCTGCGTCAAAATAATTTTCTTTTAAGAGTTCAAGATCTTGTTTTGTTGATGGAAAGCAATTAGAGAGAGAGAGACGAGCTGACACTTTCACTGAACTGTCACTGAAAATACTATAATAAACTGTTCATTTTGAAATAACCAGTGCTTCTATTAAATGATCTGTAACCCTGGGGGAAGAACTGCGTGGGAATGAAATGTACTGTTTGCTACAGAGTCTCTGTCTGGATCTTTTGAATAATGATCACACATTGGTGACCACGAGAAGTTTCCTTCACTCTTCAGAAGTATCAGTTTATGTTGTCTCTTTTAAAGGTTTGTTATAACCATCGAGCTCTGTGAGCTTTGTAAAAAAAATAGAAAGTTGTCAGTCCTGGTTTATTGGTCTTAAATAACTTCATCTAGTTAATTGCTTCGTAATCCCAACTATGCAAGTGATTAATGAGCCTTTTTTTTTTTTATGGTCACAAATGGTTTGGAGATCTGGCCTTCTCTGGGAAGGATTTTGTGAATATTCAGAATGAGCACAGTTGTGTAGGCACGGCTATCATACTTCAAAGGCAATCATATTGCAGCAGTAGCAGAAAATGAAGCACAGCTTTGTACTGAGAATTACCCCTCTGAAAGACCCCGATTGCTCTCATGGTCCTGTTTTCATGTAAAACGCCTGCAACGCACATGCCTCCTGTCTGCCTGCCCTGCACAGAGGCAGAGAATTACTTAGCAAGAAAGGGAGAAACAGAGAAAGAAACACAGAAATGTTTTAAACCCATGGCAGAGGATCAAACCAATGTGCTCAGCTAGACCAACTCTCTGAATGTGTGTCAGATGCACCCTGTTTAACCCAAAACCTGTGAAAGAAGAATGTGCCTGTCCTCAATTAACTGTGCTAGGGAAAAAAAAAGGAAGTTCCTCGTGACCACCCATGTAAAGGCTTCTCTTATTTTCTCCTTTCTTTTCAATGACCTCCCCACACATAAATCCTCCCCCGTTGTATTTATGACTTCCCTCCATCCCTTGTCAAGTTTAAAGTCTCTCCTTTCTGACACATCTCCCCTCTGCTTTTATTCCTTCTCCATCCAGGCTCTCTCCAAGCAAGACTCTGATCCTTGGGCATGAGAAGGCATCAGAGATGAGAGGCTCCCACACTCCTCAGCCACTAATCCCTCCTGATCCCATTGCCGTAGTGCCCAGCCTGGCCAGAAGCCCGCATGAGCTGCTACCGCTGTTTCTCACGGAAATGATCTGTACTACATTGCTTTACTTCCACGACAAAGCAAGGATTTCTTTCTTGACTAGCTGATGCCTGGCAATTCTCCTTGACAAAAAAAGAAGAGGATCTTAACACATGATATTACAGATCTGCTCCAGGTAAAGAAAACTTCCTGGTATGCTCTACTGAAGCACTTAGTCTCTGTGATGTAGTTATGGTGGAGGAAATTATCCTCAGATGTGCTTATTTGGGGCATTTTCTTTTTTTCTCACAGAGTCTCACAAGAGCTGTCAAGGTGCTCAGCTTTACCCATCTGATTTCATCGCCTACTTTCCCTATATTGACTCCAAAATCTGTGTAGAGGTAGGTGCTTTGAGGACCCAGAAGAATTTCTCAGTTTGCTACAGGTACTTGAGGGGATCAAATGGCAAATGTCTCATTTTCTTGATGTATTTAAAGACACAATCACTTAGTGTAATGAATAAGAGTTCACGAGTTGACACTGAATGCAGCATGGTAAAGGGATGACCAAGTTGGTGTCTTGCCTCCTAGGGAAAAATCTAGAAAAATATATTTTATTTCCTACTAGACTGGACAAATACAGCAACTTTTAAGCTACCACTTCACTTCCACACTCCAGAACATCCAGGGTTGTGTTCAGAGTCCATTATAATTTTCTATGTCTTCCTAATTTTTTATTACTATTTCTTCTACATGTTCTTCAGAATGTTAATTCTATGCTAATTTCTATGTTAATAAGAAATCATAGAATCACAAAATGCCTAAGGTTGGAAGGGACCTCTACAC
>JAWLRI010000039.1:860685-883794 GCA_034781795.1 Crypturellus tataupa | reverse complement strand
GGAACTTTTGATGTTTAAGTTTGTGGCCATTTCCTCTTGTTCTGTCACTGGCCACTACTGAAAAGAGGCGGGCCCCAGGAAAAAGCTTTTTCGGGGAAGTAAAAAATTGATCCGGGAACTATCAATCAGCTCTGCCTGGTTACTGCTTTCTTTACCCAATTATTTTTTCTGAATAAAATGTGTCAACCTATCTCTCCTGGCCCAGATGTAATTGTAGCATGACTGTGAAATAACAGCTAGTTTAGAACCAACAACTAGGAAACCTCCTTTGTAGGCACGTTGAGACTGTTTCACGCAGCTTTTCTGGAGTTTGAGGAGCAGGAGTTTGAGTCCTATTTAAATAATGAGAAAATAGCTGTTTGTCTCCAGGAGAATAGTATAAATGGCTGCCTTTGACTGAAACATTTGTGGCTGTTTTTATGTTTTACATGTTGCAACAGCATGCTGCCGTAGTTCAGTCTAATATAATTGCTGATGTGTCCAAGCCGGAAAGGGAAAATAGCAAACATAACAGATTTACTGGGCTTTTGATTAGGATTTTATACAGAGTTTCTCAAGAGTAACTGATGTTGCTGGGGTCTTATTAGCAAACATGAAAGTATTAATCATAGCAGAAAAGCACGTCTTTGATGTAAGCTCTGTAGGGCTAAGTTATTCTCATGTAAATCGTGGAATGTCATTTTACACTTGTATCAGAAATATGGAACCTTTACTTATTTTCAGGATGCTCATGAACAAAAGCACTGGATTGCCCAAAGGCTTGCAGAGGGTTGACCAAGTACTCATCTGGTGATTTGCTGAGCTCGATCTGTGGTCCTAGATTGCGTGGTATGAACCCACGGCACATGACAGCAGTATTTTGGCATCCTGTGTCAAACTCTCAGCAAATCCATAATGAAGCAAATGTCATGAGCGTGTCCTAAAAAGTCAAACTCCCTCCAGAAAATGACATCTAAATATGGGAGGTCCTTCCTGCGTCTTTTTTTCCTAGGGGTTCACAACTGTCTTGAGAGAGTTTTGCTGCCCAGATGTCTGAGAGAGAGGACCAGCTCCTCTAAGGTTGAGGATGCGCTTGGGATGGGGCAGTCAGAAGGGACGGTGAGAGCTCAGTGTCCTCAGGTGCTCTGAAGAGGATGGTTTGGGAGTTACTGCCCCTCCTGGAGATGACACCACTAGTTTCTTGCCTCTGGCAGGAACAGGAGGGGCCAGGTCTCAGCTGCCAAGGAGATCAGCTGAAAACCCTCTCATGGAGGCAGGATCCTCCTCCCCGCCAGCTCAGGTCGAGGTCCTGATGCCCTGAGAGCTCCCGACTCTGCGAGAGGCAGCAGTGATTTCGTGCCCTGTTCTGGCTGCATTTAAAGCTTTGCTCCTGTGAGAAGCTACATGAAGCAAAATCTCCTGTCGTCTGTTGAGCTTGGAGCTGGGCCAAGCCTGATTCCTCTGTGCTGAGCACTGTCGGGAAGAATAAAGCATTGCTGAGGGGAGGGAATAACAATTACTTATTAGAATTTACTTCTTCCTCAGAAATTACATTTTCCCCCTCCAATGTAACTTTGCCTCAGTTGCCTTCCCCCTTACTTAAATTAAGGAAGATGTCCAAGGCTGAGCTTTGGATTTCATTACCAGTCCTGGAAAGCTGGAGCAATGCCACTGACTCAGGCAGGGTTGCTCCAGCTACGCACCTGAATCTGGTTTGAGGGCTGCAAAGTGACAGCCAAGAAAGTGCAGGAAAAATTTAAAACTGGAGCAAAAATACTTCCTCTTTAAAGAAAAAGAGGTGATATTGAGTGCTTTCCACATGCTAGTGCTGATTTCTGAAATGAAAGACAGGCTGAGAGCAACAGATATTCCTGCACAGATTGCAAATCAAACCTCCTGTCTGCTTGCTGAAGTCCTGGATTTTCTAAGCTCTCTTTCTAAACTTAAAAATCTTTTCCTAAATGTTAAATCCAGGGCAAATCCATATGGTAGATTATAATAAACACACTGGTGTTAAAAAAACAAAGTCTCAGAATAAATCACATCATAACCATCTTATTCAAAAATAAGCACTAATGCTACTTACACAGCTCTTGTAGAACCTCTTAATCACAGACCTTTTTGTCCTTATTTTTGTTTGATTATGGAACTGTGGGCAGGGACTGGATAGTAGCCCCCATATGGGCACCTCTGACTACAGCAGTCTCTCCTGTACCCTACCAAATCCTATTTATAAGCATGGAGGGAGAGAGAATCCCCATAGTGAAATGAGAAAAAAGAGGCTATTTTTTCCCTTGATAATTTCTGTGTGTGATTTCCCGACAAGTCAGAGGGTCGTCCTTCTGTCTTTGTTGTCCCTTGCCTAAGAGTGGCTTTGCTGTGTTCTGTGGTGCACAGCCAGCTGGTTTATCCTCATTGCTAGGTCATGTCAGCAATGCTGAGTTTAGCACCTAAATAACACACCTCTGCTTTCCATGGCAGAGTTAATGCAAAACCATGTTTTCCTAGTAGCCTCGGTGTAGAGAAAATGGGATTGTTACTTCCCATGCAGCTTCCCCTGCAGTTTGAAGGGTCTGGTTCTCTGCCTGTGTGCGGGAGCCCTGTGCAGAAAGTGCATATCTGGACGCAGCTTCAAGCCCTGGTGCATCCCCATGCCCTGGTGCAGTCTCGCATCCAGGACAGCCTCGTGCTGTGGCTGCCTTAGCAAGAGCATCTCCCATGACCCACCTGCAAGCCAGGCTCTGGCTACCCTGGTACTGCAATGTACTTGTAGCAACTCGCTGTGCTGAAACAATCCACAGCCGACTTCTGCAAGCTAACAGGTAGGGATATGGAAATATCATTGTCCGCAATAATTCACCACAACCAAGTGATTAGAAGAATATAAAGGACCAAGTAACTGCATAAAACTGTTGGACTAATAACACAAGCACTTGTGGTCTATAAAAAAAAATAATAATAATGGTAAATAAACTACCAAGGTATTATTCTGCGGTCTGTCATTACCCCATTTCTTTGTAAACCTTCAAGCACTAAGCCTAATATTGGTAATAATGGAGTTGATTGTATTTGGGAGATTAGGCTTTAATTTTCAGTGGAGATACAAAATTCATAAATGTAGCCAGAACAATCTATAATTAGGAATGTTTTTATGAATACCTAGATCTAGTCACAGCAGTAGAAAATTAAGTGTCTGTCACTGTGATTTTGGATGTCAGAGCTGGATCAGTGCCTAGTGCTAAGGAAAGAAGGTATTTTATAGCACCACAGCTCACCTTCAAAATCAGGTTAGTAAAATTACCCTGAACTGAAAATGATGCCTTTGTGAGCAAGGAGCCTGGCTACACTGGAAGCATCTCTGCCTGTAGAGAATGTATGTGAATCGAGGATTCATTCCTATCATATAATCTTGATACAACAATGCTATTATAAAGGAAATATTTATCTTTGGGATATATTTTCTTCAATAAAGGCAAGTGAAAATGCATGTTTCCTAAGTAGAGCCCAAAGAGGGATGTGCATATGGCAGAAATTCATTGCCGCTAATATAATTGTGCCTTTGTGCCTTTGAAGCTTCCCTTCACAGCGGGCACATTTACCCTGCTGTCACAGGGAACAGGTTGTGTGGACACAGCAGAGTGGCTTTAAATGCTGAGTCTGCACGCGTGTGTGTTTACATGCAAATGTACCCTCTTCCCTCTGCTTTGGTGGAAGCGCTTCGCAGACCTCCGCAGCACCTTGCCCTGGGCATGCGGCAGCGATGCTGGGCAGGAGGTGCCAGCCTGCTGCCTCCTCCCGCATTTTTCTCTCTGGTGCTTCTGCTGGAGCAGTTCCTTGCAGCCACCACCCCGATCCCAAGCTTGGACTGCAACCTGCTCCTGACCCACACAGTCTTGGCAAACTCTGAGGTTGTTAGCACAGGTTTTACATTATTTAGAAGGGAATTGCTTGTGTGAACTTATCTTCCTCTCTCTTCCTTTCAGGGGGTCTGCCCTGGGTCTGACTCTAAGCAATATATTTTTTTTTCTTGACTTGGGCAATGGAAATGGGCAGGTTTTTATGAAATACGCAGACATCATTAAGCAGAACAGATATGTAGGCGGATTCGGTGAGGATGACCTTGTGCATCAATACTGGGTGAGAGGTGCCAGCCATGGCAGCTGCTCCACAGAGTGGGATGGAGGGTTGATAATGGATCGCAAATAGGCATGAGCAAATGCTGGGCTGTTAGGAAAAAAGGCAAAGAGGATATGGATATAAAAGCAGTATGACCTCATAGGTATCCCATATTGTTCTTTTCCTCTGTTTTGCACCAAGAAGATTTTAGATTGATGCCATGAGCAGATTTGGGCCTTACTCTTAACAAAAGTGTGAATCAGGGTCTAGAAGAATGATATGAAGTCTCGAAAACATCCCTTAAAGAGGAGGTTTGCAGAGACAGATATTAATTCTAGGAAAGAAAGAACTGAAGGGAAACATGCTAGCAGTGATCAGGTATGCAAATGCTAGTTGAAAGGTGGAAAAGAATCTAGTCCATGGGGACACCCAGGTAATTCAGGTTGGATAAGATCTTGCCAGTTCACTAGTCCAAGCTCTTGATCAAAGGAAAGTCAACACTGAATTCATACCAGCTTGCTCAGGGCTTTTTCCATTTTGGTCTTGAGACTCTACAGGGATGCTGGTCCCTCTCTGGGACACTTATTTTCCTGGAGGGCAGAACCTCTCCAAGTTCCTTTTATAACAATTGTTTCTCATCTTCCCTCTTTGCTCCTCTTTAAAAAGTTTGGCTTTGTCTTTTCAATAATGTCCTTTTAGAAACTGGTGTGCAAGTATCCAGGCAATCTGGTCAAGATCCTAGCAAAGATCAGCAGCACAAGAGACGTCTGCTTGAGTCCCCACCACCTCTCCTGGATTCTAGTTAGCTTGGTGACCTTGTGCTGGTTTTGGATATTCCTTGCACCCTTTTGGAGCTTCGAGTAATTAGGATATTTTGTTGCTCTATCCTGCCCCACCTGTGTGCAGGATGCATCACTCTTCTTTGTCTTCTCTGAATACTTTAACGTTCCAAGCTCCTTCTTAATCTTTTTTATCTTCCCACCATCATCTCTTAATGACTTAAGTCTTTGATTTAGTCTGTATGTTGGCTGTCATCTGTTTTAGATAGTTCCTCATTTTCCAAGTCTGAGTGTGCTAAAAAGCTGCTTGCAGATGTGCTGGGATCTTGATGCCCTGCTGAGCAAGATTGCCTCCAATCCCTGGTTTTCTTCCACTGTTTTTTCCTGATGTTTCCACACTCAGACATATCCATTCATTCTCCCTTGTAATTAATCTTAGTCTTCCTATCACAAACCCTTCTACAAACATCATGGGAATGAATTGCATTTATGGAATCTCTGCAGCTGGAGATCTTAAAGAAATGGCTAAAGCAACATCTCATAGAAGTGATCTAGACTGAGCAGACTATAATCATGGAACAGAGGGCAGGCTACACAGTCTGTTATCCCCAGTGCTCGTGCTGTGTATTTACTTCTTTTGATCTAAGACTTTGGTGAGGAAACATTTGACAAATGGACACAGGTCTAATCAGAGTGAGATTTTAAAGCGGATTTTTTGTCCTGAATGCGGCAGTCAGGTCCACATTCCCACCTTACATTTGACACGTTCTGGTTTGCCAACTTTTGTTCAGTTCCAAGTGCAGCTTGCCTGGATAGACATCAGCCATCAGCTAGCCCAAATGACTGATACCTTACCTTTGCTTAATATCTTACTAAATAACTTAGATATTGCACAGAAAACCAAAGTGGTCTGTCTTAACTTAGCACTAATACCTATTTATGCTAAGTAGAAAGGAAGAGGCCCAAGGAAATGCAAGCAGAAATTTTATTTCTTACCATTATCCAGACCTTTTCTTCCCTGGGCCACTGAACACTGTTCTATTGAGACATTTGCTTCCAAATTCTGCTCCCAAGTGGATATTTTAAGGCTTAATCTTTTAAAGGAAAAGTGTTTCTCTCTCTCTCTCTTTGTGCAGAACAGCCAAGAAGTTTCCTGAAATTACCCTGGGAATTATTCCAGAGAATAGGACAATTCTTGGCAGAGAGCCAGTCCTTGCTTTGAGCCACCTGGATCTGGGAGTTTCCCAAGCAAGCCGCGGTGGAAGCAAGGTTTCCTCCTCCGACTACACGCTGACTGTATGTAGCTATTTCAGGCTATATTCAAAGCTAAATTAGGAAGCTGTGCTCAGGGGAGCTTGGCTCCAATATAACTGCATATTTAGTCACAGCATTCGTCAAACATTATCAGTATGTTTAAAACTGAAAGAACAGACTGCACTTTGTATGATTTTGCCAGTTTCCACCTCTGCTGATCCATCCTGGTGCTGAAATGGCCGAGGTTTGCCTTCATGAGCACAAGTGGTGAAGGCTTCTCCCCTAGATGGTTATTTTATAGCATCCTTTCCTGTTACAATTTCAGTGGGGGGTTGGAAATGAGTAGAAAAATGCTACTGTAAGTTGATAGATGACCTCAGGAATTATTCTGAATGTAATATTAAACCTGCCTGAGCTTTTGAACAGTTTTCCAGCCCACAGCTGGATGAAATATAAAACAAAAGAAACTCTAGCTTATTTACCATGAAAGGGGATGTTACTCCAGCTAACCCAATGGTAACTGGTTTGCTGTAAAAAAGATGTAAGCTGTCAGCTACAGCTAATGGGAAGCAGATGTTACTCAGAAAAAGCTGGTGCATGAAACAGGCAGCACTAGGCTTCTGACTGCTGTTTTGGGACATTTGCAGTAGGTAGGACATACACATCCACAAGGAGGGGAAGAGGCAGGGCATGTGTTCTTTTATCATTTACTGATTTTCGAGTTTGTCCTTTTGCACACCTTTTGTCAGCGATGTTTTATTGTATTTGAGTAAGAGCTGGTGATGGTATTTCCATCTGCAGAACAGATAGCGGCACCGCTGGCGAGAGCTTCACAGATTCACTCAGTTTAATTGCAGCTCTCCAGGCTTGTACTGCGCGCCCTCAATTCTCACCAGTGACCTCCACAGTGCTTAAAGGTGCTGGTGCTTCGCAGTGTTTGGCCAGGAAAATGAAAAGTTTCAAGGACATTAAATACGACCCATCCTTTTGTGTAAAACAATTTGGCAAAGAAAAAAATGATATTGTTTGGCAACAGGAGCCTAGTGAGCGAAGCTGCTAAGAAACAGAAGTGAGATATCTTGAAGAAACTTGGGGTTTCATAGGCACTCATCTCTCCAAGCAGATTCCTGTAACACTAAGGTCTTCCTAAAGCACAAGGTGTTTATGTCTTCCCTCAAGGCTAGAGCAAAGGCCATGACAAAGGTTGGCAAAAATTATTTCCCAGTGAAGATATACAAGCATTTATAACCAATTCTCTGTTTAAAAAAGATAGGGCAAGCATTTTTCCAGCATGATGTTGTCTGCCTCGTTGCCACGTACCTACCTGTTTGCTGCTGGTGGTTTAAAAGTACCTGGTACTGAAAGTGAGAACAGCAGCCTCTGACTGCTGGCATGCGTGGGAACACCGGGGAAGGCAGGGATTTATGAGGCTCTGAAGCAAAATAGAAACCAGTGATGATATATATTTTTCTTACTTCTTGTAAGTGGTAGTGGGACTTCTGCACAGGAGAATCTTGTTTCATTTCTGTAGCTCACTGGGGTCTCCATAGATTTCCACTGGAGTTGTTCAGCTGTTGTAATCTTGCATCTTAATGGCATCACTAGGAGGGATGATACCACTTTTGTGTATATTCAAGGTCCATTACTCATATACCAACCTCCTGCTATGGCAGCCCCACCTAATAATGGCATCATAATGAGTTTTTCTAGGGCTAAGGATTTTTATTTTCAATACGGCACTGTAATGACATTTTTTACGGCCTAATCAGACAGTCTTTCCAGATAGTCAGACTGTTGGTAGCATCAAAATGTCAAATAGCTCTTGCTGGTAGCAGAGACGAAGTGCATTCCCTATTTTCTCCAGATATTGTAGCAACAGCACTTAGAAACCTGGTGGAAAACAAGGGTTAGGTAGTGCAAAGGGCCATTCAAAACAAAAGGGAGATACCACCCTCTATTGCAAAGAACTGGCTGTTGTAGGAGCCAGACCCCAGATGGTGATGGGGGACGGGCAGCAGGCATGAAGGCAGAGGTTCCCCTGGCCGCAGCCTGGCCCTGGCCTGGCTGGGGCTCGAAGCCACAGGGTGTAGATTGTCCTCTGTGTGCCCAGGACACAGACTGCAACTCTGCAGCAGTGCTTTGGTTTGCGTACGTGAACTGCTCTATTGCCCTGAACAGTCGTATCGGAGCTTCGTCTTCCTGCTCAGCCCTTGGTTTCTGCTTTGCTTCTTTCTTAGCTCTGGTCTTTTAAAATGGGGCTTTGCAATGAAAAACTTTAAAATGGGACTTTTTTTTTTTTTTTTTTTTTTGTGCTTAGCAACAAAAACTTGCAGTGTTTTGCTATTAATTTGTTGTTCTGGTTATTTTATCTGCCCCACTGAATGAGCACGTGCCATGTTGTTCTCAGCCCACCCCTTGACTCCTGCCTGTCTGGGTTAAACAGAAATTCTGCCGCATATGGCCCCATGCAATAGCATTTGAAACCCTCCCCAGGCACAGATTAATATTAATTTCCTTGATTTTATGGTTCATAGCGCTGATGTGCGCTTCACGCAGTCATGACTGCTCCGGCCTGGAGCACATGCGACATGAGCTTCACAGGTCTCAGGGCAAGTCTCTCTCCAAGGGCCATGTTCGATGCTGCTTCAGGGTGAAAAGCAGTCGTAGGCTCAGGGCACCTATCTCCAGCAAAGGGTGGATCCACAGTGATGTGTTGCTGGGGAGACTCCGGTTGCTCCGACCTCTTCACACCCATAGACGGTCATATCTCTGCCCTCCTCATGCACGCATGGTCTCCTACAGCATGAATGACCCTTTTCCCAAAGGGATTTGAACCCCTATATTTCTTCTAGCTTCCAGGAAATGTCCTGGGCACTGTTCTGTTCCGGCATCTGCCAATGACACTGGAGACAGTAAGTCCCAGGGGAGGCTGGCAGCCAAAATCTGTGCCTCTGCTCTATGCCCGTAGTCCTACATTTCTACTGGGCAGACCATAACCCGAAATCTTTTTTGCAGGGTAAAATAGCTTGAGTGGGACACCGGGATTTTCTGACAAGTTTATGGAATTTAGCCGAGAGGATCACATTCGAGGGTTAAGATGCTGCATTCCCCTTCTCTCGGCAGAATCCCTTTTTTGGCTCTATCCCTACGTGCTTTCATGGGTCTGGCCCTTTGCTTCATCTGAAGCCTCCTCAGAATTGAACTGTAGCTTCCCCTGATGTTTCCATGCTGTTTTATTTTCTTCAGTAAATCCAAATCGAACCACTCTTCCTG
Source organism: Crypturellus tataupa (assembly GCA_034781795.1). Lineage (NCBI taxonomy): Eukaryota > Metazoa > Chordata > Aves > Tinamiformes > Tinamidae > Crypturellus > Crypturellus tataupa. The sequence continues at coordinate 874,393 of JAWLRI010000039.1, read as the reverse complement.
AGCTGAATCACCATTCTTGATGAGCATGCTAAGATAAGAGATTTATTTTGTTCCGAGAGCTCTTGCAGCTTGGCAAATTGAGGATTGTTTGTGCTAAGAGCAGTGCAAAACATATACTTTCCACTCCTTTGCAGGCAGTACTTTAAACATCTTCCTTTGTTTCAGCATTTCCCCAGCTCACAGCTTTAGGCACAGCTGAGGCTCACAAAGCCAGACCAGAAGTTCTCGCAAGGGAAGAGCACAGAATAAGCAGAGCTCAGGTATTGGACTGATCTTCACCTAGGTTTTGCCCATGAAGAACCAGCTGGCTCTTCATTCATTCAAGGAAAAAGGGCTTCCCAGCAGCTGAGACTGTCAAATGATGGTACCTTTTTAGGCAGAACAGAATAAACCGTGTGTCCTCTGGGGATCATCCTTGCTGCAGTAGTAGGAACACCAAAAATTCAACAATTAATCTGTGCTTTCCAACATCCCTCTGCTCCTTTTCCTCATTTCTTCTGTTTTCTCTTCCTGGAACCTGCACCCAAACAGCCTCCCCTCCTGGACCTGAGCAAAGTGGGCAGGTTTTCATAGTACAGCTCAATTAAGGGTGTCTCAGGGAAGGTGGCTGAATACTGGGTTTGGGAGGAGGAACATCTAACTGTGGAACAAAATTAGAACACATAAAACGCTCTTGTGTACTCTCTTAGCCACATGCTTTTTTAGATACCCCAGGTGCTCTGGTAAGTACGTGTGCCACAGTGACCTAGCGGCACAGAAATGCTGGCAGCAAGGGCCGCAGGCAACCATAGGCATTAAAACTTCTTCTGGGACAGCAGAATTGGCTTTATACTAATTTGTCAGGGGGCAGTTTTCAATCTAACTGTGTGTTGAGAGTGCAGCTTTAAGGCAGAGGAATGAAAAAAATAAATTTAATTGCTTAGGTAGTCCTTTCTCTAGTTGTATTGCTGCATGCACACCACAAGAACACTCTCCTTCCACTGCGGTGGTTTCAAATAACACTGTTTTAGGTCTTAAGAGCAGTGAATCAAGACCCACTGAACACACGTGCACTTGAGACTGCTTGTCAAGACAGGGTCTCCAGTGAAACATATGGGTGAGCAGAGGTTTTGGGACCCCAGAGCAAAGCTCAAGACTGTGACCCTCCATGTATTAAGGATGTATTAAGAGTCAGGATGTATTAAGTGCAGTCACTGCCAATAGCCCTATCCCTACTGAAGATTGAAGACTTGAAGATTAGTCATAAGAAATGTATGCTAGGGCCAACATACCCACATTACATAAATGGATCCAAAGTGGTATTTACACCAGTTTTAGCATCTACTATTTCTCGAGGGTCCAGGTTAACTTTATTACTCATTAGACCTTGAAATTACATTCTACTCTGAAATACACAGTTGGGAAAATGAATTCAGCTGAGTAAATTGCAGCAGCTTTCTTCAAATGTTTATAGGCTTGGGTCAGCTGGTATTGAAACCTCTTTCTGTCATACTCTTTAATATGAGCTGCAAAGTATGTGTGTGCAGTTCAGCAAAAATAAAGATCCTTCTGCAATTAGATCATTTGCAAATATTGAGTGAGTGCATATGAATTTTACAGTGTAATTAATATGATGAAGTTGGTGTTTACACAAAGAAGTTGGTCTGGCAAACGTGTTTAAGCAACATGTCTGCAGGAACTGCATTGAGGGCCCCAGCTTATGCCACTTCCAATAATATGAATTCCTCATCTTGGTCCTCTGATGAGGATCTCCAATATGCAGAGCACCTTCCAATGTACAAGGTAATTATTTTTTCAGTGTTACCAGTTTCCTGAGTAGCTTTTAGGTACATATATTCAAAACCCATAATGCAAGTTATAAATGCATTGTAAAAGCCACCAAGACCATACTCTTCAAGGAAGATAAATCTGAAAGACTTGGTGTAAAGAATAGGTGTAAAGAATAAAAAGGAAAAAAAGAAAGAAAGAAGGGGGCACAGCTCACACAGCAGAAAGACAGGATAATTGGTATATACTAAAGCAGCAGGGTGTCTGTTTTGGATGTTAATGCAGAGGACTAAACTTAAGGCAGTTAATATAGGTGCTGCATCAGAGATGTTTCTTATGTATTTGTAGGGAAGGACTGGTTTGTCTCCTTCCCTACTGGCTCTCGGGAGCACTGAAGAAATAGCCAGCACTCTGAAACATGAATTTATTTATTTATCTTTCCTACTGTACCTTGCCCTAATAACTTAGGGACCCAACCTGTAAGCAGATCTTATTCTCACTCTCCCATGCAACCAAAAGCATTCAGGCCTCAGACATATGGGAAGGCACCACTGGAATGTCAGTCCTGAAGTATTAAGAGGCCAAGATGCATAAGGAGATGACAAGCAGCAGTGCTGCAGAGCTCCCCAGTAAGCCTCTGTCTGCTGCTTGTCATCTTCTTGGGCCAAGCTTGAAACCAAAACACCAACACAAAAAGCAATATAGTCAAGATAACACCTTTTTGCTGGTAGAATGTCTTTGGTTACAAAAGATGAGCAACTTAGGCAAGGAATGTTTCAAAAAGATAAGCAGATAGATGGAGTTTTTCTGTAGAAACAAGGCTCATATGTAGCTGGCTTATCTGGAAATGCATACAGGGAATTAGCAGAAGCAGGAATCTGTATTGGGCATGAGCATCCAGTTCACATACTTTAAGAAAACAACTGCTGTGTTGACCATGTGCATCTCCTTTTACACCAGTAAGGAGATCACAGAATCATAGAATCACAGAATACTTAAGGTTGGAAGGGTCCTCTAGAGGTCACCTAGTCCAGCCTCCTGCACACACATCAAGCAACGCCACGCTCTCAGCCTGAGGCACAGGCTGAAATACCTGTACCAACCACACACTAATGTGGGTTGAATTGCTAGTAAGTTGGCAACACCATAGCAAATCTGGCATGTTAACCTTCCTCAGGAAAAGCCTTTGAGCTTTGAGACCTGGAAAGATGAAGTATGTTAGAAGGATGAAAGATGAAGGATGTTAGAAAAATAATGCCAAATATTCATATGTTGCTAGTTTCTAGGCTGAAATAATGGAAAAACAGGATTTTCTGGATATCTGTGAATTAGCAGCAGTGAACATCATGCAATAATGCTCATTAAATACTCATAGAAACTCATTAAATGCAGATAGAATCAAGTAGTACAAGTAGAGTGTGTATGTACATTAATAATATATCATCTGGAATATTTTCTTCAACATTATTCTCATCTCATGAAAGGAAAGCTTAGAAAAGGTCCAGGAAAAAATAATGAAGTCCAGATTTGATGAGACTTGTATTTAATGAGGGGAAGGCAAAGCCAAGGATTGTTTATCTTAGGACATGAAGATGTAGTGAGAACTTGATTGAGTATGATGGGTACAGTGTAAACAGATCAATCTGTTCTTTTGATGGTGTTTCATAATAGAGGTAGAAAAGGATGCTTATATAAAGGAGCATGAAGTTTGGAAGCAATAAAAGGGACTATAGTTGTAGTAAATTTCTGGTGGACAATGTTGGAAGAGGGGATCCAAGACATAAGTTAGGCAGGATACAAATGAACATGTGAATCACACAAAAGGAACATGTACTGTTTTTTCATGAAGCATCATCAGGATCCTTATGTTCCCCATCAAATGTCTAGAAAAAAGTCAAGGAGCTCTTAAAAGCAGCTTTGAAATGTCCTCCGGAACCTGTCATACCAATACCTACAGACCGCTAAAAAGTGATAATATGTTCCAGAATAGGGAAGGCCAAACTTTCTCCACTCTATCTCCTCATAGATTTTAGCTGTCTGTCTCTGTCTCCAAAACTATGAGAGACATCAGAGTGCCTCACCTTATAGTCACCTCATAGTCTCGGGCACTCAGAGTAAGTAATGTCAATTCTAGCTATATCATACACACACAAAAAAGTAAAGATTACTGAAAGTGCATGAGGTGCTGAGAACACACAGTATAACGATCAATGTGTTGATGTAGTTTTTATAGTTTGCATATAACGTTCACAGTTTTGTTTTTATAATGTAAAGCCTCTGGCCTGTCAGCTCATCAACAGTTGCTATGTCTTGATTTACACCACCACTGATTTAATAGAATATTTGTGACAAGTAATTTCTCTAATTAATGATCTTAACAGATAATCAAAGATTTCCACAATGTTGGTTTGGGGTCGTTGTGTTGTTGTTGCAGGAAATTTCTTAATTATCAGGCAGTGTGCTAATTTACACAAGGCTCCGCTTGTCTCTAGGAATCAAGTTCTTAATATATAATTAGCCAAAACAACACATTTAACTGTGGTTTTCAGAGCTATATTTTATTTTTATTTTTAACCTTGCAGTATAGGCTCACTCAGGCCCTGTATGCAATGACTTACAGCCTGGATGCAAGTTTTTTCCTGCAACTTGGAGAATTTACAAACCAAATACCCCAAGCTTAGTTCCCACTGAGAAAGCAGAGAAGAAAATTTTTTGTTTGCTTGCTTGTTTGTTTTTTGCTAAACTTGCAAGCACATTTATTCTTATCTTAGCCCTGGTTCCTGTTCTGATCTCGTTTTGCTCTGGTTTCCTCTCAAACATACAACCTTTGCCTTCTGGGCTTCTAAAGGTCCAAGTGTGTCCTTGATATATACCCCGATCTCATCTGTGTTCCTCTAGTTCAACTCTTGACCGTGTTTCTTACCCATACCCTCTACTTGGTGTAACTTTTGCAGTGTCCAGTTAGTGGCTTTGGTTGTCCCAGTGCAGCACACCACTGGCAGTGCCAGGCTTGGGTCCAGCCTTGTTCTAATGACAGGGACAAACAGACAGTGCACAACTGGATCTCTTTAGACAGGATGCATTTACATGTACCCAGAATGTGTGCCACTGTATATAACATCTTTTAGCTTGCTGATACTATTCTATGACTATCAAAAGACGAGCAAATACTCACTACTAGTAGTTGTGGGAAGTATCTGTATTGTGGCTGGAGGTCTGTATTTTGCTATCAAATCTATATAGCAAAACTTGTGGAAAGTGGATATTTACATCGGATATATTTATGAAAATCCAGATATTTGGCAAACCTTCTGACCCCAATTAACTCTTATGTTCTAACAAGCCAAGGAGCTCTCTGACAGCTCTGATTGTACCCTTTGAAGGTAAGGAAGAAGACCATGTGAGCTGGATGGCTTGTTCCATAAACTCTCATTATCAGAAGGCAATTAATTAGGTTATTTCAACGTCTAACTCTTAGATATCTTATTCCCCTTGGGACTGATACAAGCTAAGTCCTTAGGCAGCATTTTTGCTGATTATTTTCAGAAGGTATTGGGAAAAAGGAACAAAAAAGTTATCACTTTTTTTTTTCTGTTTTTAAGAAAACAATCCAACCATACATGCCAACTAAAACTCTTCAATGTTAAGCTGAAAAACAGGAAGGTTTTCAAAAGAGAAAAATCTGTAAAAATCTATTTACATGAGAAAGACTTTTTGTGAGCTGGCTCTAATGGTCTTTTCCCCCACTGAAAATTACCATCCTCTCCATGCTAATTTTTGAAATGTGAATAGAATATGAATATGAAATATGATGAGGAAGCAATATATGGTGCTTTGATGAGTGAGAAGGGATATGTGAACATAAAGTAAACAATTGTAATTGAAACAATGCAAGTCTTTGCAGCCAAGGAAAAAAGGAAAATGCTTGAATATTAGAACTGTGCTGAAATAAGTTTTGTAAATAGCTGTCTTTCTAATTTTATCTCTTTGGAGCAATAAGGCTCAAAACAAACAAATAAAAAATATACAAAACTGAAACAAACCTGAGAAATGCAGGCAAGCCATCCATTAAAGGCGATGAGCTCCCATCTACCAGACTTCCTTTGCGGGCTACTATGAGAGCTGTCTGTGGATGTCCTCTTTGCCCGTGTTGCTGCATCTTGCTGCAGATGTCTCCTTAGCTTGTCTCACGTACCGTATCTGTCTCTGGCTCTCCGCCCCCTGCATCACCTGCGACTTTGATTCTTTCCCGAGTGGACCTCCCAGTTCAGACAAGTTCTGTCTGCTTTCATCCTGTCTCGTGCAAACTTTACACGCTGTAGGTAGGACCACAGACAAAGGAAAACATAATGACAGCTGATAAACCTTACAGGATCGTACCGGTTAGGAAACAGGTATATTCTGCTGTTTCTCTGGTTTCTAAATATTCTCTGTTCATGCCAGGTAGTTTCCTGCTGTACTCTGGCTCTGCACCAAGTAGTATGGGAAAGCCCAGGGATTCCTCTCATCTGCAAGGCCAGCCTTGTCACTCCAGGCTGCAAATCCTCCACAAACCAGCCCGGACAGCTTCACCGCCCCAGGAGAGTTGCTCCAGCAAGCTCCGTTGGGGGTTTCTGCTTTGGAGGTTATCAGGTCGCCACTTCCCATTTCAGCTGCTTTCCAGAGAGGTTGAAGACCCAGCAGCAGGTCTTTGCAACGATGTCTAAAAAGAGATGAGCCCAAGCACGGCTCCATCCCCTCTCCCTGCCTCCCACGCTCCAGCTGCCTGCTTGGAATTTCTACCAAAATGGAAAGGAGCTTGGGAAGGAGAAAAGATCAGGCAGAGATCCAGAAAACTCATTTGTGGAACCACTTCCACATTAACCTTCTTCAGAGGCCAGGAGATTCCTTCCTCTTGCTTTGCCCAAAATAATTCATGAGGCTCTTAAAATGTATCCTGCACCTACTAAACAGAGAAGCACATACAGAGCACCTGAAAGATGGCATGAGAAAATTGGATATCTGAGGAGGTGTTAACAGTTTTATTGGGTCTTAATGGGGGGGGAGGGAGGGATTTTAAAGGCTGTGAGAAGAAAGAACTTATTTTTCTCCAAGTATACATGCTTTCCCAAGGCACACTATGGCATCCTGGAGCCTCTGGACTTTTTTTGCCCGCAAAAAATACTGGAAATCCTCTAGTGGGGCAACATCATAGCTGAAGCTCAGGCTGTGATTCTGTGGGATCCTACTGTCTCGCTTGCAGCTGCGTGTGAGATAACACTGATGTCCACGTAGCCATGGGCTGCCTTGATAAAAGCCAAGCGCACTGTGTAGACGTATTCTGGATTCCTCCTAATTGCCTGCAGACTTGCTGTCTTCTGAGAATTTCTTGTTTTACAAGTTTAAGAAAACAAACTTTCCACGGACGAACTCTCCGGAGAGTTTGGCATGCTCTCAATCCTGAAATGTCCGGAGGCTCCCGCTCCTGCCTAGGAGTGTGTGTGGAGATTATTCTTCTCTACTTCAAGCCTACAAGCACACACATGCCTCACTTTTGAAACATATGTTATCATAGTAACATTGGCGGTTTGCTCACATGTATCTGCATAGGTGCTTGAAGAGTCGACACCTTAGTTTGCAAAGAGGTATTATAATAACATACATTATACACAAGACGTGTCTGCACACATGCACACACAACAGCCAATCTATTCCCTTTTGTTTTGATACAGATCTACCTGTATCTCGACTTCTACAGTACATAGTTCTCAACATATCCTTCCTATAGCAAGCCCAACAGATACAGTTATCTTGAAGCCTGTTGATGACAGACTTGAAGAACAGGAAAAATACTGTTGCTCTAGCAAATAAAACACAATTTGCATAGCATATGCCTGCTTTTCACAGTGTCCTTGGTGAAATGCAGATGCATCCGTCTAAGCTTTATTCAGGAAGGCTAATGGTGCTGTATGGAAGTAAACTTTCTGCATTATCAAACTGCAAACTGGCCTTCCTGTTGCTAAAGAGAAATAAAGATTACACTCTGAAGCCAACTGAGAGATTCCTGCAGGATACGTTGGCAAAAAAAAAAAACAAATTGTTCTGAGGAAAGACAATGCAAAGATATGTTTTGTTTTGTTTTGTTTTCCCTTTTGGTTATGGCAACTCTTGTTAAATTGCCTGGTAAAAACATTATTTCTTTGCCCTATTTGCCTTACTCTTGTACTTTCTTAAAATTTATAAGCCACTTCTATTACAGACAAGGAAACTCTGACACGTGATGCTGAATGTATAGAAGTGCTCTCGACTGCCTTTGGGCTAATTGTGCAGATTACTTAAACCAAACAGTTTGAAGTTTAATTCTTGATGAAAGCTTTTAAAATATTCTTCTTTTTCCTTGGATGATTCTGTGGCTTTCCTTTTGTGCTGTTGGATATTTTTATGGGCATTAGCTTCTTGGGATACACAGAGCTTCTTTTTTTATTTTTTGGTAGCAATTGATATTTTCAAAGATGCTAATACCCAGATCATCAGCTTTGAAGTAGTGGTATGACTGACTGACAAGCAAATCAGCCTTTAATATGGTTTATCTGCAACTCTGAGGATTTCTCCAGCAGTTTAAACACCCTGGGGGATGCAGAGCTACTGCACCTGCCTGCGGGCAGCCCCGCGGGCCGTGGGCTCGCATTTTGGCGCGCGCTGCAAGGCGGCAGTGGTTCAGCACTGCTGGAGCCTCCCTCCAGCTGGTAATATAATTTATATTATATTACCAGCCACGAGGTCCCCTCCTTCACAGCAGAGACCTGGTCTGCACAGCGCAGCAGCAGCAGGTGGGACAGCACAGGCAGCCAAGCCATATTTTCTCTATCTTCTGAGCACTCGCCTCCAGTCATTCACAGCCTGCTTCCTTGGGGGCCCTTTGGGGGTCCAGGAAGGGGCACTGACACTCCAGTGCAAAAGTTCAGAATTGGTGAACCACATCTGGACAATCAAGAAAAAGGGACAACCCTACTCTGTGCTCAACCATTGCTGCCCTTCGTTTTAGACTGTAGCACTCTTGCCAAGGAGCAGCTCTTGGTGCCTCCTCACAAACCTGCCTTGTGCCTCATCCCTCCCTTCCTCTCTCTTCTTTCCAAGCTAGGAGATTTTTAAGCTTTTTAAAACCTTCCCCCCTGCCCACCCCCAGCTCGTTCCCATCATCTGTTTATGCCTGTTGGGTTTCTCAAGCATGGGTGGTCACTCTCACAGAGGATGTGCATCCGTTACTTACATTCAAATTTGTGGACACTGATCGTGAGGGATTTAAACAGCTGACCTGATTTTCAAAATTAGTGAAATGTCAGCATTAATATTTTCAAGCATGGGAGCTCATGGAATTGAGATTGCTTGTTTATGCCATGAAACACAAAAATCCATCTTCTCTGAAAATCTCCCACTGTCTTATCAGAGGTACTTCAGAGCATCTAGAATTTACTTAAAATTTATTGTTTAGTGCTATTTGTATCAGGCCTGAAGTTAGCAATGCAGAGAGAGAATCCTCTTCAGAGCAGATCCATTTCTATGTGCAATCTGGGTTTGTAGCTAGGTGTGCTACTTGTTTGAACCCAGAGCATCTTCTCTTGTAATCAAGGGAAGATTGATTGTAGAAGTGGAAGTAGATTGATTTATATGTAAGATATGTAAGATTTTCACATCATACTTCCTAAACTGAATGACTGAATTGGTGATATTACCTTGGGCTATAGCAACAGTGACATTATTTTCAATAGGTACCACAGGAAAAAGCAGGAACACACAGAGGAAAAGGATGTTGTCCTGAGTACTTCATACTGATGGACTTTCCCTTCAAGTCTTTCAGAAGTTAGTTCTGTAATAGTTAGTTTCTAGAGTGAAAATACCCCTAGAAAGTGCACAGATAAAGATTATACATGAGATTATCAGCATTGAATAGATGGTGTGTGACATTCCTCTCTGATGGAAAGTCCTCTTGTTCAGAAGGGTTTTCTTAAGACAGTTAGAGATTTGATTTTGTTTAAAATTTGAAGGGCCCTATAAACTGCCATAGGCGTTCTAGAGGCTTGGGAACATTCATATACATTCATTTCATAACCTATAACCAAATGTACCCATTCTGAAAGAAAAACTAGAAATTCTGTCAGCAAATAAGAACAAAATGAAACAAGTTTTGAAACAGTTCTTCACCAGTAACCAAACTAAATAGTTATTCTGTAATATGTTTTGAATGCCACTGCAGCAACTGGATGTACAGACAATTCTTAGCTTCAGTGATTGCTCCTAATTCTGCTACATAAAATCTGTGCCCTCTATGAGGGCTATAGATGGGGAAGGGCTCCTGGCGTATGTGTGTGGTGCTCTGTGTCTGCTGCTGTAGAGGAACAGTTTCAACAGGTCAAGAAGAGGTAAGCTGGTATTAAGGAGAGATCAGTGAGCTCTGGGGAGGCTCACTGGCCCCTCACCCATTAGACAGGACACTTTTAAAAGGGCTTTGTAAAAGAAAAAGCCTAGAAGAGGCACTGTCTTCACATGACTGGATCACGTCATTTCTGTCTTGGCGAGCTTGGGCTGTGCTTATTTTGTGTCCTTTAAAAATATTTCCAGTTTCATCTATTTATTGTTTGTGCTCAGCCACTGAGAGAACTGAACAAGGAAAATGAGGTGACTTAATTAAGCTTAATTAATAACAGATTGTCCCCATTATGTGTACAAAATAATGACTGAATCGTCTAGCTGATGGCGTAGGTGCTGTTTAAATCACTCCTACAAGCAGTAAGGTTTAGAAAGCTGTTGGTAGTGTAAGATATTCTCTATTTTAATACTGTGCCTCTGAATGCAATTGGAAACTGCAAGGCCAAATGCAGAGTGGAAACTCAGTTTTTGCAGTGTGAACACTGAAGAAACAAAAACATTCCCTTCCGTGTACAATACATACAAATCTACCAGAGCAATACTTCTCAGCCTACCAGAATTAGTAAAAAATGAGCAAGCCAAGGAGCAAAACTACTTAACTTTGGAAGAAAAAGAAACAAATAGAGAAATAACCTCATACTGTGGTAGAACCTGGTCTTGCATTGTGCAAGAGACAGATTTCCTTTTGACTTTTAATGGGAGCTAAGATTTACTTCTCAAATTTACATGTGCTGAGCTCAGATTAGCTCAGATTAGTATTTTGCTTGGGAGCAGCCAAATTTGGGATTTCTGTTACCAGACTAGGAGCCAGTATCATTGACCTCACCCATGCCCAGTTGCTACAGGAGGAGGCTACAAGTCTACCGGGACTCTCCTGCCCCACACAGCCTTGGATTTCAGCTACTAACAAACGGGTGTGCTTTGGGAGTCTAGACCTTGAAATAGAGCTAGATCCATGTTAAATGGACAGTAAATTGCTGTAGTATAATGAGCACACTGTGATAGGAAGAGCTAAAAGCTGTAGCTCGCCCCAAGCAACCAAGCATGACAAGGGGTAACGCATGACAATGACTCGTGTGCTGGTACGGTGGGAATGAACCTACCCTCCAGTTAAGGATTGCCAGAAAAACTAGGCTCTTACGCCATGAATTATTTATGAAGACGGTTGTGCAGAAAATGCTGCAACATTGGAAACGAAGTCCAAGATGCCCTGTGCCATGAGAGAAGCTGAAAGAGCAATGTCAGGAGATGTTTAGAGGCAAAAGTGCTTGGGAAGAGTAAAGAAGAAGGAAGCAAAGAAGGAAGTAAAGATAGAAATTGGTAAGGTAAAGTTGTGGTAGCTGAGTTTGGTTTTAATCCTCATATATTAATGTTGACTATTTTCATCACAGCTTTGTTATGTTTGCCAAATAAATGAATAAGAGCAATTGGCAGCTAGCGTACTAACAGAGGTTGATAAAATAGTTGATTAAGGAGAAAATTTAAAAATATATTTTTCCATACATGTACTTAAAAAACTACAGATATAATAGCCAAACTTAGCAACATGATACAAGATATCATTGTGTCCTCTCTGTGAGGAGATAAACACTATTATCCTAAAACTTTCTATGCTTTCTTGACAATTATATTGTTATTTTTATCACCTGGTAGGATACCTGGGTGCTACAGTAATATCTTTTTTCTTTCTTTCTTTTTCCTCCAGGAAGAAATGAAGTAAAACAAACTTTTTTTTTGCCTATTTACTGTCAACAAGTTTGAGTTTTAAAGAATGTGTCTTCTGATGCCTGCTCTTACAAATTGAGACAAGATAATGTAACCAAATAATATTGCAAGAACTATGAATATTACAACATTTGTGTCTTTCTTGCCATTTCTTAACCAATGCAAGTATTTTTTTTTTCATTGCTTATGACTAATTGTTGTTGTGTCAGAAGCAGTAGACAGGAAAATTGGTATTTCTTCCAAACATATCATTATAGTCACCAAAGTAATGAGGAATACATCAGATATTTTTAGGTCATCATTTTTTTTGTCAGGGCAAATAGCAACCTTTTTGAATAAACTGGAAATCATTATTGTTTCCACTGGGATTCACACTGAATACACTAATTATGCTGGTACTCACAAAGTTTCAAGTAATTTCATAGATGCGCCATTATAAACTGCAATGGGCCAGAGATTTGTTTTCAGCTCCATTGTGCTGTCCATCCCCCTGACAGGTTTGGAAGGAGGGTCAAACTAAGCAGAGGGGGTGTAAATCCCATACCCTAAAAATCCTTTGGGATCACTGTGCCGGTTCTCATGCCCTTGGGCCCTGCAGCTGGAGAAGGAAGGGCTGTGCAAAGAGCCCTTGCCCCTCCGCTGGCTGGGAACAGATTCCTGCCCCACCATGGGGCTTCTGAGCACATCTGGGTGCAGCACTCCGTGCACAGCAGTGTTCAGGAGCTGCCCTTCCAAAACAGCTTTACATGTAGGCCATTATGCAGGAAATTAATCTGCATTAAGTAGAGGTAAGTGCTTAAAACACCTCATTAAATGCAGCAGACTACTGTGCATGAACGTTAACTTGACCTACAATGAACCAAATTAAAACTTTTTTACTCATAGCTAGGAGAGTCTTGATGCAAGCCAGTGGTTTTGTGGTGGTTGGTGCATTGAAGACCCTGAAATGCTCAGGCACTCTGCTAGTACAGACACTGTCTCAAGCTGAGTGTGCAACAAGAAACATCCGCAGAAGCAACACTGTGGTCTGATGCCTCTCAGAACCCACCTGTCACTAGTTTCCCTTTTTTTTTCCAGGCCCACTTGGTCCTTCTTATTCTTATTTTTTTGATTTGTCCTGAAATCTATTTTTATCATTCTAGAATTCTGCAAAGGCAGTTCTACTGCTCAGAACAGTCTTAAGTGAGCACTGCATATAAAATTTCCAAACTGGCAATTTCCAAACTGCTCATCAAAAGTAGCTAAATATTCAAAAGTAGAAATATGTAATGAAATACAAGATTTCCAAAGATGGGCTTAGGAAAAACAACTTTTTCTATTATTCTTCATAAACTGAAACATCTATTGAGCTTTTCCTTGCTTACTCTTACATTCTAAACTAGTAACTGCTTGTCTGGTCTGAAGCAGTAACATTTTTCTGAAGTTGAAAGCATTAAAAATGTAAATCAGTTGGGCTTGTTATTTATTTAGAGCAAATATCTTGGCATTCACTGAAAACAGCATGTCAGATGTTTATTTAATTCATACCATAGCCTTAGACTGTATTACTTTTAAAAGCTTAGTGGACTTCTGGAACCAGAAAACTATAATGTACCCTTAAGAAAAAATCCTGAAAAAATGTGGGGAAGCAGGAAGACAGATTTTATTATAGTATATGGAGAAGTAAACCTAGATGCTGATTCAGGTTAGCATTGCACAAAGATAATTCATTTTACAAACAGTCATTTATTTTAGTCTTCCTTTCCTTTCCTTTCCTTTCCTTTCCTTTCCTTTCCTTTCCTTTCCTTTCCTTTCCTTTCCTTTCCTTTCC
>JAWLRI010000039.1:831334-860149 GCA_034781795.1 Crypturellus tataupa | reverse complement strand
TTCCTTTACTTTCCTTTACTTTCCTTTCCTTTCCTTTCCTTTCCGTTCCTTTCCTTTCCTTTCCTTTACTTTCCGCATCAACCTAGGGCCCTTTCAAATCAGCTTGTAAATAACTATACGGCAGTCACACCTTCACCATTTTTTGATTTTTTTACCATGTCCTTGCAGCCAATGGTGAAGATCTCTGCACTGTGATTTAGAGAAGCTTGAAGACTTTCAGGAGTAAATCTTGATGAGAATTATGCCCTTACACCTTAACTTATAGTCTTATATCACTTCTGAAGATGTCACTCTCTTACTTAGGTAATATAAAATCTGTAGAAGAGGTCTTAGGTCCAGATCACTTTCTATGGAGTACAAGGACTTTCCAACAGTGCTCAGGGGCACAACGCTACTTCTTGCTGTCTGCCGAGCTTGCCATTCAGATACCAATCTTTACCATTGCAGCACGGACCAGCTTTTCAGTCTTTTGTCCATGTGTGTATAGGAATTAAAAGACAACTAAGAAATGCAAATCTATTTCCAGTACAATTATATTCACTGTGCAAGGATCTGCACCTCAGCTGGATGTTACCAGCATATACTTCACTGTCTGTAACCAAATGTCTTTGCATCTCCAGAAATGTACTGCATTTACAGTTAGATAATCATCATTAACATCTGGATGAAAGCTTGGCGCTGCTGAAGTCAATGAAAGCTCTACCTGTGATTGTTCTGGTCTTTATCATTAATACTACTTCATTTGTTTGAGGTAAAATGAAATGGTCTGATAGCTTTATGCTTATTTAATAACACAGGAGAATGACAAGGCTGAAAATATTAATGACAGTTAACTTAGGAGTACTGTTAAGGCTGAGTATAAGACAGTATTTAGAGACATAAGAAGATGGATTAATTTCTTGAAAGAGATAGAATTAATATAGTATCCTAATAAGTGCATTTTGAAATAGATTTTCAGCATATATGTGGAATGGGAATAAAAAGAACATTTATATGTTGTTGTTAATGCTTTTGTACTTTTTACACATGCACCTGCTCTTCACATTAATTTTCCCCCTGCTTTATAAGCAGTTACTTTAAGTGACTTCTCACCTTTGTAGCACAAATAATAAACTCGTTCAGTACTCTTTGTACTTTTGTTGGACACGTGAATATCAGGAAAGCCTTGTTCAAGCCTTGTTCATAGCAGAAGTTGTATTTTTTAAAAAACTGGCACCCACTGAACAATGGAGTCACGAGCTATGATTTAACCTCTCGGATCTCTGGAAATGGAAATAACCAGGTTTCCTGACATTCATGAGGATTTGCAGAGAGAAGCATAACCTCCATTATAAAGAGAGGAGACATACATGATGTGAAACGTGCTAAAACTATCAAAAGTGCTAATGACATAGCCAGCTTTAGACTAAGAGTCCAGAGTCCTTGGTATCACCTAATGCCTAGAACATAACATCCCTCATAATGCTGGAGCCCTACCTCTATGAATAGATATAACAACTTGAAATAACAATTGACTAAATATGTAAAGACCTTGCTCTTCTCAGGTAAATGCAGCGAGAGACTCACTTTGGTGGAGTTTTCATGCCATCTGAGAATACAGATGCTCACAGATTTTGCTGAAATACTGCTCTCAAATCAATTTAGCATAGTGTTATATTTAAAAGGACATGTGATTTGGGCTTCGCTAACTGGCTGCAAGGACAGTACTAGCAATCATGATAAATGAACTGCCCATCTCGGTGTAAAGATGCTGTTGTGTTTTCTCTCAACTGGTGTTTTTGAAATTGCAGAGACAAAACAGCAAGACCTGAAATCTGTAGGGGAGCAGAGGCAGCAGGAATAATATAGCTTGCTCCTAAAGGTAAATGAGAAGCGCAAATTGCACCTTTTCAGCTTATTAAATGCTAATTAAAGGTTGCAAGCCTGGCATTCTTCTGCCAGGCATGTGGTGCCGGGGAGGGGACGCAGCCACCCGTGTGTCTGGAGGTTGATTGCTGTCCTGTGATTATAAAGAATCCAATCAAAGCCTTTTCGCTTGCTGGTGCTGCTGTCATCTGCATGGCAGATCATCAGTATGCCTCGCTGCCACCATCTATTATTCAAAAGCAGTTATCGTCCAAGGAAGGTGTTCGACTCTGCTCTACAGGGCTCATGAGACATACAGGCACTGCGCCTGTGTGTGTGACCCTTGTGAAGGACTCACTGACCTCAGAAGAAAAGAGTCCTTGGCTGTCTCCCAGAAAGAGCAGGAATGAGCTGATCCCTGATACTGCTGGAAACAACATTTCTCACTTTGAATGCAGGCTATCACCACTGGATATACTGGAAATCTTGATACAGCTCCGTGTGAAAAGCACAAACTCCCTTAAATTCTCCTCAGAGTGTTTCTGAAGAGCAGCAGCTAGCTGCAACACACCTGCAGCTTGGCTATGGTCAGGTCTCCTTTATATCAAAGGAATGGGAATTTCTAAGAAAGGCGTTGTAAGAGGACCATGGAGTAGCTCTGTAGATGTCCACAGGGAGCCTCCTCCAGGCTGGCTTGAAAAGAAGCAAGTGAATGATGGAAGTTCATGGGCCAAAAAAACCAAGAGGTCACCTCTTGCCGTCAAATGAGAGGAAATTTTGCAAGGGGTAGATGGAAGACAGCAGTAGACAGAGCGAAATGGGACGAGCACCGAGGATCCCGTGTGGGCACTGAGGCTGAGCCCAGGCAGGAGCTCACTCCAAGGGAACAGCCCAGCCACCTGCAGCCAATTGGCTCTTGCAATAAAATGTTTTCCTCCCACACTCTGACCTGAAGAAAACACTGAAAACAGAGCCAAAGACTTTTTAGTGCCACTGGAACAAGTCTGAGATTAAGGGTGGTGAACTGCGCCAGACACCACATGGACGGCAGGCTTCAAACGCAGGAGCCAACTCGCACTTGGTGCTCCCCACAGGGTCCAGCTTTGTGCAGTGGTTCTGAGCTGCCCTGCAAAACCAGCTCAGTTTAAGCAGTATCTTATCCATACTCAGCGGGTGCTTACAGGGAACATCTCCCAGGCAGGGAAGTAATGGGCATCAATCCCATGTCAACTAACCCACAGCTCTCTGAGAATCTTCAACATAATTCCAAATAGTTCCATTTGACTGAACTACAGATAAATAGAATAAAAAAGGGAGAATTGCTTATTTTCTTTCAGTTTTTAATATTTTGTTTTTACTTAAGTTGCTTCTATAATGAAATGTAAAATTATTCCTTCTTCAGTGAATTTAAACTAATGTTATACGGCTGATTTTTCAACTTACTGGCAAAACCACCCCAAAAAATCACAGAAAAAAAAAAAAAAGCCCACATTCTCTTCAAGATGCTCCAAATTGTCTTCCGTTACTGGAAAAACTGAAAGCATTTTTTTAAAAATTGTTTAAAGACAGATGAATTTTGCTCACAGTTTTATGTTTCATAATAAGACAAGGAGAATGGTTGGGCTGAAAATCTTAATGACAGTTAATTTAGGATCATTATTTAAGCTAAGTATATGATAGTATTTAGAGAGTAAAGAAGATAGAAGTTTTCAGAAAACATATATAGGGAAAATAATGTTTGGAATTGCAAAACTACAGTGCATCCCGTAACAGATAAACTGCAAAAATCCTTCTTGGTGCAATTGCAGTCCCCATGGTAATATTTGTATGCATCTATATTAGCTTTATAATTAACCAGAAAATAATGGGGAACATCATCATAACACTGTCCATTGGGCTGACTAAATATAAGCTGGTGTATGTAAAAAAAAAAACCCTCTATCTAGTGACAAAAGGGCATAATTTCAGAGACGATTAAAGGAAAAGCTGGAATCTCTAATTGTGCGGAGTTTCTTTCCTATATTCTGGATACCTCCAATGGTAAAGCATTTGAGACTATTTGCTATAGTGTTAAATTTGTGTTAATTGTATTCTGTGTATAGGAATTACTGAGTCTTACTGATTTGTAAAGACCACCACATTTTGAAAATTACAATGTGAATGAGAATAATTAAATGATTAATGGATAAGTATACATTTAACTCCAGTCAGACATTTTTTGTCTAATTGTTTTTAAAATATCAAAAAAAATTACAGAAAATAAAAGAGCAGGAATTTTAAAGCAAAAGATAAAACTGAATTAAATAAATAGGAACATTTCTTTTAAAATATGTGAAAACACAACCTGTTGACTCTCAATTTTTGATTTAAAATCCATAAAAATGAGATAAAATCATGATGCATTTTTCAGTAGCAAATGTGGATTTTTCATATATTTTCATCCAATTTTTTTTCTCCACTACAATTTATCCCTGACAAATAATGTCAGGGCAACAAATCCCCAATTCCAAACTACTATAATTGTTATGCCAACTAGGAGAGTAATAGAAAAATATAAACAAACCTAAAAATGTTAAAAACCCTCTTTACTACTTTATTCAGGGGCAGATGACTTTCCTGGCATTCAAAATATAAGTACCATCAAGATAAGTCTGAATTATTTTGAGATATTCAGATGAAGGCTTTGATCCAAACCCAGCTTCCATCATTATACGGGCATGAATGTAAACAAGCAGACTCACTCATCTAAATCTGTATAGGTAGAAGGTTCCATACTTTGCTTTCTCGTTTCTTTTTTTTTTTTTTTTTAAGGCTGCTCTTATAATGCCAGGTACCTGCCTGTTGATTTTTTTTGTCTGAAGTGTCAATATATCACGGGATACAGAAATGAACTTCTTTGTCTTCTTTAACAGACTTTGCAATTGGGTTATTATAAATTTACCTTATCCAAGATATTTGCCTCTTGCACCATGTGTGAATTTCCACTAGAGCTCCTGCCCTTTGCATGAGGAAGAGCCACACAAACAGCGTGATCAGGGGAAAGGAGAAGTAATGCTGCCGAAGGAGGAAAACAGTCAGATGGAGAAATTCATGTTAGACCACAATGAATCAGCCCTTCAGCGAGAAAGGATATTAGTTACTCAGTACATGTACACAGGGAATTTGGAAAAAAAGATTAATTGTTTCCCTAAAATGTCACATTCACTGGCCACAGACTGCCCGCCCGGCTCCCACAGCCCTGTGGGACGGCTGCCAGACAGCATCGAGGGCCAAGTGAGAAAAGGCAGGATTATCCCTAATGTTGGCTTCCTGAAGCCTTACCTTACCATATCCCTGAGTTTTAGCAACTTGCTGCCCCTGAGGCTGTCCCACGTCCTTAGCTCTCTGTTTCCCCAGAGAGAAAGCTTTTGCATTTCAGGAATGTGAAGAAATGGAAAAGCTGGCAAATAAATAAGAAAGATAATTTCTGGAGAACTTCAGTATTTACAGTATGGGGATTAGCATTCTCTAAGGAGCTTGGTAAAGCTGCTATTTTGAAACTTCTGCTTTGACTTTACATGGTCCCTGCCCAAGACTGCTCTTTGAGCGATGCATGGCACGAATGAGGCATTTTTCAGGTTTGTGTCATTCACAGTTAATGCTAAAACAGGCTCTTCGGCAGATCCTTAGTTTCCCTCTGACTTGCATCACTTCTGCACTTGGTGGTTTCCTCTAACTTCAGTGAAACTACTCCCCACTTACATAGTCATTTTAGAGGAAAGGAGAATTGGGCCACGTCATTACCCTAGAAAATTGCAGTTGTGAATATAATTCTTATCTTTGAACTAGTGGCATCTGCTATTGTTTATTGGAGCGATTAGGAGCTACTTTTCAGAAACACAGAGTCTTTTCAAAACCTGTCAGAGCCTGGAGTCCTGAGCAGGCGGCTTACTAACGACAGCTTGTTTCGAAATCGGGGCAGCAAGGAGGCTGAAGTGTACGTTTCTGCAGCTTAAACACTAGGAAGTTTTTTATTATTCTTTTTTTTTTTATTATTTGAAATCCTACTCTTGCACTGAAAATGTAAATACCACTACCAAATAAAAAGACAAAGCAAAAATGGTTGGAATTTAAGGGGGACAAATCTTCCTAAACACTGATATTATTTTAAATGTTCTTGGTGAGCCAATAATTCTATGTTTCACTGGACCCCAGAGATGTATAAGGACTTATGCTATGTTAATGCACAGGACATCTATCAAAATAGGTATCTTTAAGAACATATTTTTAACTCTAACTGTACAATCACAGAATGTAATTCATAGTTTTACTAGCAGGAGCCTACATTTGTCAAATAATATTGCATCCAAAATTGTCTTTATATATGCATCTTGTTTAATCATGGGGGGTCAGATTCCTGTCTACTTTCAAACAGAAACAATCTTATTGCAGACATGATCCTACTGTATTTCTAATGTGACCAAGAGGGAGGTGATGTGGAACACAAGTAACGGGATTAGCACCCGGCCCTAAGACATGGGCTTTAGCTGCAGTGAGTAGTTTGATTGCTTCACCAACTTTATTGTTGCGACAAAAAGTTAGTGCTTTCCAGTGTCATTTACTACTTATGGTAGTAAATTAATGAATTCCATGCATAAGGTCATCTATACTTAGGCTGAGTGTTCATAGACCGACACTACAAAACTTTCCCTTGTAATGGTAAAGATATGTTACTTCAACATGTAATTTAATTAGCACTTTAAGTAACGTGAGGTTTTCTGCTGAATGAGTTTGGATGCCTGTCTTATGATTTAATATCATACACGTTTGGTGCCAAATTCTGCTCTTGGGTTTAAAGTTTCAAGCTTGCTGGTACATAATGCATCTTGCTGAAATGAGGCAGCTAATTAAGTAAGTGAAACATGTACCTGATTCCCTTCCTAGTCAAGACAGAGATTCTCAGATGGACTAATTAGCCAAAAGAGGATGTTTATGTCCCTTATTGATGACAGACCATGACCAGACCCCTAAAATACATATGCTGATTCTGGGCCATTGACTTAAGATGATTTGTCCTCATATGCCTTTAAGATAGAAGGCAGCCCTTAATATTTTGAACTGTTCACTTGCAGAAAATTTATATCATAAACAAAAGTGCCTAAAATAGAGTTCATTTCTTTTGGAAAAAAGCAGACAAATTAAAGTTAGGGCTGGTTTCTTCTCATGTTGCTGCCTCTGATGGTTGTGTGTCAAAGACTAGTATACAAATGCTTTTTTCTTCATTACTACTCGTAAGTCTAAATTAAAAGGTCAAATTACTCATGGATTGTGTACTCCTATTGCACTCCTGAAGGGAGGATGCTTGTTGTTTCGCCTCAGAGAGCAGAGTCCAGAACTAGGCCTTAGCATGAAAATTTCCAGTATGTTCCTTTAACCCAAAGTATCTCCATCACATCAAAGGTCACTTAATAGTACATCTAAAGGGAGCAATTTAGGGCTGAAACCTGACAGACAGGAAAGATCAAAACTAACAGGAATAAGAAAGCCCATGTGTGTGCTGGAAACTGCCATGCAAAGTAGACACCATGCAAAAGATGATATTGCAAGCGGGCAAAATTAATAGTTAACTGTTTGGAAAACATGACTTCTGCACTGTACGAAGGTAGTGCTCTGGTGCACAGTTTATTCCTGGCTGTCTGATCAACCTTCTGCAACCTGCTCTATTACAGCTCCCCACTGAATCCATGTGTTGTCTGAAACATGCTTCGTAGTACGAGGGTTTACAGCATGGAAACATTCCTGGCTCCAAAGAAGAGCATGTAAATCCTGAGGTGGAGTATGGGCTTGGTGGCCTTGATGGATCAAACGGGCAGTATCCCCTGCGCTGGCACCGTGGTTCGTCTCGCTCCGGTCCCCTTCATTAGTCACAAGCTCACAGATTAGTATCTCACTTCCTTGTCCTCTGTTGTAAATGATGAG
Organism: Crypturellus tataupa; assembly: GCA_034781795.1. Taxonomy (NCBI): domain Eukaryota; kingdom Metazoa; phylum Chordata; class Aves; order Tinamiformes; family Tinamidae; genus Crypturellus; species Crypturellus tataupa. The sequence continues at coordinate 852,346 of JAWLRI010000039.1, read as the reverse complement.
GTGTCAGTTAATACATAGAAGAGGCGAGGTTTGTTCTCTTGCGATCTTGGCTTGTCTTAAAAAAGATCTCAATTGCAGTCTCTGATTTAATGTGTAACAACGGCTAGTCACCATTTCCCTTGTATTTTCTGCCATTTCCTCTCAAGGATACATGGTGTTTGGCAATTCAGAAGTTAACAGATCTATGCTACTCCAACATCTCTAAATAAACCAGACTCAGGCTTTGAGTTGCAATCGGTCCTTAGGTCTAAATGAGTTCTTTTATGAATTTCCTGACTGCCCTCAGAGTAATGAACATAGTATCTCTTTCACTTAATGCTTATAGAATATGCCAAGTTCATAAAATCTAATAGTGCTATTTGCAGAGGTCAAATGCATTGCTCTTTTCTTTCTTTCTTTTTTTTTTTTTTGGCATTTTGCTCTTTTTTCCCCAAAAATCATAGTATGTAAGAGAATACTAACTATGAAATTTAATGAAGTGCTCCTGATAAAAAAGATATCCTCCAAAAACTAGTGGTAAATTCAAAATAAAAATCTGGTAGCGCTTCCTCCAAGTTAAATGTATTAAAAAATACATGAAGGCACTACACCACCATTACTGTGGATATACAGGTTATTTTTTCAAATGTCCTAACAGTGTCCAGTTACTTGTGGGAAAAATGTTCATCTACATTTTTGAATTTCATAATGTTAACTGTCTCTACCTTTTTTTTATTTTTAATGTCCGTACCCAAGAACTTGGAAAAGCCTTTTAGAGTTAACAAAGTTAACAAAGCAAAGTCTTGCAAAGTCTTATAAAAGTTGGAGAAAAGATGTATATTTTGCTGTTCCACAGGCTTTGAGCACCTTCTGTCTGTAACTGCTATGAGTCAATAAAGAGAATGAAAAATATAAGATATTGGAGATGCTACAAATAAAAATTGTAATTTTAAATATTCATTTTGCCCTGGACCACTGCCATACTTTTGTCTTTTAATCATAAATACTCCCTTTCCTTCTGACCATTACACTTTTCTCTTAGAAAAGAGATATTACATTTAAGAAAAAGCGTTTCCCATCCCTATTTTTCCTTAGGTGCACACACCATTTCATGAGAGCAATAGAACAAACTACTACATGGGAATTCCAAACGTTCTCCTGGACTTAATATCCCTTGATGTCAGTAGGATCTTCACCTCTGGTGAAGGTGGTACCTTGTCACCTCTGGAAACTTAAAAGTGAGACTCATGGTCTTCCCCAAAGCAGGGAGCAGAGCATGTTCTATGCCAAGTGAATCAGAAACCAATGGTGGACTGATTTATGAATGGATAAAAAAAACAGTTCCTGGGCTGAAGAGGCATAAAACCAGCTGAAGCTGAGGGAAAGAGAAATTCTTCTCCTAATATGCACTTCCAACATCTGGCAATCTTTGTTTTACTCTTGGAGTTGCTCCTGACCAGAGAGTATGAAGTACTCGCAGCAGCTGGAAACAAGTAGTACACAATGGTATGCTAGCCGGCATTTAAAACACCAAATACATTTGCCAGTATTATGAAATACGTTTTATAGCAGGAACTACTGCATTCTTGTCCTAAACTTCTGTTTCAGTCTCTAACCATGTGGAGTTGATCAGATAATTCCTTTGCACTGGCTGGACTTTGACCCTGGAAACTCCCTGCAGCAATGTAAGACTCCTAGAGAACAAGTCCATGCCCATGCAAGTTTCTGAGCACAGAAACTATTCTGTTTATTAAAGGTGCCAAGAAGTACTCAGTGATGATAACAAGCCATAGATAAAGTTAAAAAAATAATATTAGGCACTAGCTTTCTCTTTTTTTTAATCAGGAAACCTGTGAGGACAAACTCGAAGGAAACGACGTAGTTTTTTCAAATAGGAAAAATCATCATAGGTTGTGCACATCAGGTGCACAGTGTGTTTTTGATCTGGAACTAGGATCTGGAACTGACAAACCTCTTTCCTGTGCTGTCCAGCCTCAGCCTGAGTTTCACTTGCACAAGTCACATCTCTGTTCCAAAAGGACTGAGGGGTAGCTCAAAAGGGAGAGTGGCCAAAGCCCAAGCACTCCTAATATTCCCAAAAATGACTACGTTTAAATATGAGTGATGCTCCCCTTGTCAGTTAATCTTGCTATTGTAGTGCAGGCCATTTTAAGATAGCCTAAAAGAGATTAATTTTGACATTTGTGTTCTTAGTTTCCCTATTGCACACATTAAGTCCTTTATTTATTTATTTATTTCGGTAAAAGTGGCTTGATTAGGACTGATGTCTAGCACATCCTTTGTAGGGAGAAGGCCAAGATGAACTGTCAAATCTGCTTCTTATTTCAAGCTCTTCTGCTGCAATACTGAGGCTATTTGGTCCTGCCACTCAGATTCAGGATCCTTCAAAATAAATGAATCAAGGGGGATCTGTGGTTCACCACATGTTAAGAATTGAGTAGCAGAGAAGTCAAACTGAGTAAATAAAACTAGTGATCAGGGCCTTTCAACAACTTGTCTATAAGTATTCTCAACTCCTCCATTTATAAAATAGGGGAAACCTAGACTCCTGGGTAAAACACTCTAAAATCCACAGATGATAGTACCATAACACAGAGCAAGTTTTAGGTACTAAAGACAGCTCTCAATGAAGGATTGTATTCCTTTACAATAAGACAATGAATTTTCTTCCCTCCTGCTAAGATTACTCTGCTGCACTTTCGTGTAAGGCTCCTTTCAGTACTTCTGAGAGGGTCTGGGAGAGCAGAGAAGATCTTACAATGGATTCTTTACAAGAACTTCAATAGTTTAAAGATGATTTACGCTTAATAACATAAACTCCGTGAGATTGAAGCTCTCATCTTCACATATCATCAGTCTCACTGGAGGACTTTCTGGGCTATGTAATATGATTTCCCATTAATGTTTCTTTGTGTCCTGAATCTTACCTGTTTCATGTCCTTTCCTGCTCTTGAACGCTGTGGAGGCTGCCTGAAGCCAGCAGCAGTTGCCTAAGTTTTTCACTGCTAGTGTCTCTTCCTCTAGCAGAAGAAGCCTTTGAAATGCATGAGGCTCCACAGCATGGCCAGGGTAAAGAAAACCCACTGCTGTTGTTTGCTTAAATTGTCGGTATATGTAATTAAAGAGATGAGACCATCCGTGTTTGAAGGGAACGCTCACCCTCACACTGGGTTCTGCTTGACTGCAGGTTGGGCCAACTACAGCCTGCATGATTAGTGCTTCCCAAATAAGTCTGGCTTTTGTGCCTTGGCACAGCCTAGGTACGTGCTCCCTAATCTGTGAACGTCTGCTCTAGAGTCAATGTCAGGCAGCTGAAATAGTGAGCCAGCTCCTTGCGTGGGCACAAGGTCAGGGCTGCCAACTGCTTGTTGACATTAGAGTTTGACCAAGATAGTGCGAACGGAGAGCTGGGTTCAGTCCTGGCCCTGAGGGGTTCACCCTCATTCAATAAAGGGCATAAAAACTAAAAATATCTCCCCTGACCTAGACCTGGGAGATAACAGGCAAGGGGGCAATAGCCACAAGTGTGTGTCCACCTGCAAAACCCTTCAAGGTGCTCAGAGGTCACCATGGCTTCAGGACAGCAGCAGCGCAGGCTTCAGAATTAAGTTTGTTAGGCCCTTTAGTAAAGTAGCTTTAGCTAAAGTGAGAGAGCATTATACTCAATCTATCAAGCTAATCTACTGTGTTAATACGATAATCTTGGAGAGACAATTTGTGGAAGATCTCTAGAAAAATGTTTTTTCACTTTTTCTTTTTTTCTTTTTTTTTTTTTTTCCATCTGTGGAGTTATAGGATAAATATGTGAAATATCCAAGTCCTGAGAAACTATTGGAATAAAGAAAAGGATGCGTATACAAAATATAACTCCTGAAAAATTACAAAGTACTTCATTGTTCCAAAATGATCATTTGGTTGCTGTTATTGAAAGCCTTATTTCATACCTCATTTCAGAATGTAGTCATGGAAGATTAGACAAATGTGCTAATAAAAGTGGAAAAATATGTCAGATTTTGTATGAATACAAGAGAATAATAAAAGAGGTGAGCGTTAAACGAGTGGTTCTCTTGCCCTCTTCTGAAGGTTAGTCTCTCCATGGCGTCTGCTCTGCCCTGTCATATCTGAGAATCTTATATGTGGATAATGCAATGCACAGATTCAGAGTTATCAGGATTTTTATTTCAGTGGGGTTTGCATCGGGCCTGGATAATCAGGGCTCAAATGATCTGTGGGAAGAAAAAAAAAAAGGGATTTTGAGTCAAATGGTCAAATACATCTGGAAGGAAACACTTTTATGACAGAATGAACCATATGGATGTGGTTACCTGGCTGGTTAGGCTTTGCCACAGGCCACCCAACGCACGGACAGGTAAACATTTTGACTCACTGAGCAAGCTTGACGCTTCCATATCTGTTGGATATGTCCTAAAGCTCACCTTATGCTTTCTATTGCTATGGGTAGATTTCCTCTCACTTAACTTTTGCAGGCTGAGAAACATGCAATAATCGCAGTTGCTGGCTGGAGTCTCCCTCTAGTCCATAGGACCCAGCAGCTCAGAGCCCAGAGGATGGTTCAGCCCCCTTGTCCCAGATGGATTCCTGCTCATGAGAGATCTCCATCTTCCCACTCACCGGAGAAGTGCAGGATAGTCAGCTTCACTGCAGGGCTGAAATTTCAGAGGGTTAAAACTGGTTTGGTTGAGCCAATTCTACCATGAATAGCTGAAAGTAGGATTCATCTCACTCCATAGTTTAGTAAACTAAGCTCAGATCTAGTTTAAAAAACAGGTGTCCAGGAGGTGGCTGATTTCTCTCTTCTAGTCTGTGGAGAAAGGCAAACTCCTGCACAGACTGATTTATCTGATCTGTCTCAAGATAAGATAAATTGCTTTTTGATGGTGCCTTGTCCTCTCCATTCAATAAAAAGGAAGTCTATGGTGATGTTTTTCTTACACGGTCTTTATTTTCTACTTCAACTCCTTACAGCTGCGTGGAGCTATCTGGCAGAGCTCCATAACCATGCTGCTGCAGAACACAACTGACCACATATATAGAAAGCCACTTGGGTAATGGTGTGTTTTGGTCAGACCACTTAAGCTAATGTGTTCTTATTCAAATGAACTTCTCTGGGATGATATTTTGAGGACTGTATGTAATGGGCTGGAGAAGCCTATCTGCTGTAATCACCTTGGCCATTCAACTATAGCTGCAGGTGCTCTTCACATGTAGCCTATAGCATTCATAAACTTAAAGAAGAGATGGATGTGTCAAAATACTTATATTTTATTCACCAGTGGTATCTGGAACTTGCTGAAATTTTTATTTTCATTAAACATGCAAGAACACTATGTACTGTGGTGTGATTTGAATGCATAATTCAGAGAGAATTTTATTTTTTTATATTTTATAAAGGTTATTTGCTGCCATTCCTTCCTAGGGTTTATTAAATCAAATTTGTTTGTATAATCATCTAAATCTAAAATAAGGACACACCATTTGCATTCATAGATTTTGTTCAAAAAGCAATATCCATAACATGTTTACAAAACTTTCTAAAGACTTTAGTCAGTCTTTATGATACTGATACAGATAAAATCTATGTTTCAACAAAAAGAGGCCATAAAGTATAAAATGCTGACAGCTAATTTTTGGTATAATATATTCAGTAGGTCAGGGTAAATAAAATAAAAGTGGACTGTCTGCCCACATTTTGCATATATTATAGAGACTCACAGCTGGCTCTTGATTTCAAAGGCTATTTTGTTGGATTCCACATTCCTAGTCTCCCCATTCCTTCAAATTCCATCATTGCTCCCTTGCTTTCTTCTGAAATGAAATCCAACAGCAAATTTCACAGTCCTGTATTAACTCTGATATAATCCTATTAGCTGCACTCAATAGTGTGTTTCTCCAGGCACCCAAAAGTCAGTTCTGCTGAACAAGAGTCCTATTGGGTGAGTTTTTAGTGAAGTTTTAAGATGAAAACGTTCACTGCGGACAGTTTATGAATATTAATAGCATGTTATATAATTGTACTGCTTAATGCCATATCCAAAATGAAGATATAGATACGCACCATAAAGCTTTTTCTTCTTCGAACTCCACTGAAGTAGAAAATCATTTCGAAGCTTAGCAAAGGATAATCAAATGAAATGTTTTGATTTTAATCTTGCTTAAGTTTTATGTGATTTGGTCACGTAACTTTCTACAAGTTTACAAAATACTAAGACCCTCACAACTGAAAAATGTAAACATGTTTCAAAGAAGCATTTTTCAGTCCATCTTTTTTTTTTTTTTTTGCATTAACAAACTTCTGTGTTTGTGAGGGAGAAACTTTTTTCACATTTCAAAGAATTTTTAATTTGTCAGGAAAATATGTCACTGTATGCCATGTTTGTGACAATATATTAGCATTTATGAGTTTTGTTATCATCTAAACTCCTTTATGTAAGCTAAATGGCAACAGCAAAATCACTACGCTTGGGAAGAACTTCAGAAATGAGTTTGGTTAAATTTTTGTTGACAACATTGTTACCGGAAAAAATTGGGACTTTGGTCTATTTAAGGGACCAGAGAGGATGTCCCCAGCCAGGTAGGCCACAGGATGGACATTTCAGGTGTAATGTCATCTCCTGCTCACCTCAGCATTGGTTGAACTCAGTCATTTTGAAGATCTTTTCCAACCTTAATAATTCTATGACGCTATGCCCAGAGCTGGGTGGGCATCAGGTCAGTGGTGAGCAGGGAAGGCAATATATGGGATTTTGAGCTTGCAGCCTCCCAGGTTGACACACCATGGCTCAATTAACCATGTTCTGTGTCCTCACTTGGTAAATAGACCCTTAAATCCAACATGACAGATGACATTTTCCATTTGCATGCTCCTAAGCTCTGTTTCATCTTTGCTGAACCTTCACTGATGTCCTGCACGCAGACCAGACAAAGGTCTTTTATGCGAGCATGGAGGTTTCGTCACCACGCTCTGGTGCCTTTAAACTGTGTCGAGAATGGCCAAATTTAGCTATGTTTATCCAGTGGGGCTGTATGACGGAGTGTGTATATTCAGCATTCCCAGGCTGTAACATGTCCAGTCACAGAATTAGAGTAGTCAGTGTGGTGGTAGCTTTCTGGAGAAGACTAAAAAAGCTCTGTATGACGGAAGAGAGTTGTAACGTGCTGTTAAGGGCTGGCTGTGTACCAGAAATAATCTCACCAGTGCTTCCCACTGCGATGTGGTAATCATGGGAGACTGTGCTTATTTATAGCTGACTGGGTGGCGAGCTGCAGAAATTGTTTTATACACAGAGGGAACAGGGCTTAGTCTGTTTATATTTGAGACACCTTCAAGGAACATGAAGGAAGAAGAAATAACCTTTTGGACATAAATGATCGAGGACTGGCAAATGAGTCATTTTGAGGCAGCTGATGTGACGTAACAGCTAGAAACAGGGGTCGTATGTTCTTAAATTTAGAAGTGGGCAAGAGAGCCTAAAACCAGCACCAGTTTTGTCACTTTGCATCTCCATGCTCAACTAGCAGCTCTGAGCAGAAGCCTGGTGCATCTGGAAGGCTCCCCAAATGCCTGGAAAGCTGTCGGCGTTACGGGCTGCGGCGACGGGCAGCCCTGGCCACCTGCAGTGGGACGCACAGTACAAGTGCATCCATACGTTCTCCGTAGTTACATTATGCAATAGGACGGGAACATACATTTGGTTGGGTCCAGAATCCTTCCCCTGGTTTAAAGGAGCATGAGAAGTCACTCCAAGATAATATTCCAGTTCCTTGGTGGCTAGTGAAACACAGCGAGGGCCACTAGGGGGCTCATAATCCGTTCAGTGGGAAAATCCACAAATCCCGTACGTTGCATGGTGGGATTCTGTCATGGCTGCAGCATGTGACTGTGTCAACTAGTGCTGGTGCTTCCTCCATTTATCTTTACCAGGAGTAAAATTCATCTGCAAAATATTTTCCCACGAGTTCAACTCACCACTGTGTTTACTCAGCAGTGCATCTCAGCTACCCTCTTACATTCATGGGCTCATCACATCAAGCGTGGATGAAGACGAATCTTCACAAGAAGTCCACAGCAATTATTAAAGGACTGATTGAAATCCAAATCACAGCCTACAAGGGATTTTCCCATTTTGGAAATGTTGCTACTTTAATTTTATCAAAAACAGAGGTAATGGTATGCTGAATATCGCAAAGGTAATATGATGGGGAAAGGCGCTGCAGATCAGGTTTATAGTGTACATAGTATTTTCTAACAGCTTTTCTCTGATTCTAAAACACTGAATAAAAAGCCAAGCTAATGCTCATGTAAAAATTACTGCTTCCTGCATATCTTTAATAGTAGATGAAAGTCTGGTAAAAAGCATTTTGGCTGAATTGTGTTCTGCCAGAAAGTGCTGTTTCATTAAAATCAAGATATGTTGTAGGAGCATGTCAATTTCAACGAAACATGCACTGAAAGAAAGATTGACACTGGATTTCATTATGTCAAATATTTAATTTTGATGTAGGTTTACTAGCCCAGTGTCTCCAGAAGAACATCCCCTACTGAATGACTAAAACTCATGTCTGCTTTTTCACATTCTGGGATGCTTCCTGGGCCATAATTTGCTGAGCTTGTGAAATCTGACATGCAACGGTGGGAAGTGATACAGTTCTAAAATACTAAAAAAACCCTCCAATTTAAGCAGACTGGATAGTTTTGTGTGTTTTTTATCTTCTACTCAAGCTGTAAGTTTCATGTATAGAATCCAGAGTTTATTCTGTCATTGTCAGCCTTGGCAAGGCATAATCCAACCATTGCTTAATTTTGCAGACAAGGTGTTCATGCTCACTCCTATGTAATACAGGCTTTTGTTTTCTCTAAAAGTGAATTTATAATGAAGATGGGCCCAGTTAAAGAACGTCAAACAAACTGAGTTTTCCAGTATAAGTAATATGATCTAAAAATATTACTGCTTCTATGCCTGGAAAATAAACTAGAGTGTCCCGTGTTGGATTACATGCTGCTTCTTAGTATAAAGTGTATAGGCAGATATAGTATTTTCAACTATATCAGCTGATATAGCTGAATTAACTGAATGTGCCTTAAGACAACCAATTCCTGCCTCAGGCCCTTATAATTATACCTAAAATAAATGTTTCTAAGCTTGAGTTTGTGAAACTTCTTTGTTGGAGCTGATAGAGACACTGTGTGCTCAAAACCTTATTCATTTTTGGAAGATGGTCTGACAAAAGCATTACCTCTTCCTACAGCTGTTGCTTGTCCTTGGTTTTAAACATTGTGCTCACAAGAATGCTGCTTTGACTAGTATTTCACTAGTATTGGTTTTTGTTGTTGTTGTTGCCTGACTTTATTGGCTCTATTACTTTTAAATATTTATTTTTTTGTGCATCGTTGATTAATTATGGTTTATTTATCAGTAAAATATTATTTTTAGTATTTATATCTGCAAAGCAATGTTCAATGGAATTTTAATGTCTTTGACAACTGGGAATGTTCTTGTTTTTTTAAAAAAAAAGCCTTTTACACTCTGCATCAGTGAATTTCATTTTCCTTTACATTAAAAAATATTTGACTGAAGCAGTTTGATCTAAACATCTATAACATAACTTACTGGCAAAACTCTCACATTGAAAAGAAAAACTCAGATCAGAGCCATAAAATTTAATCTATTAGGACTTAATTGCTATGGAAAGTACCTATTGACTAATTGCAGGTTACTGCACAACATCAGATTTAAAGACTGGGATAGGATATCTTTTCAGCTGAGAACTACAAGACCCTGATGATAAGAGGGTGCAAGAGTATCAAATCAGAGACATACAGGCACTGAAGCAGGGCTAGATGAATAGAGACCCTTTGATAAATATGTTCCTGTTAGAGAAGAACTTCGAAATTTCACTCTGATTTCTTTCCAGGTCTGCCAAGAAGTGTGGAAGGATTGTATTGCCAACACGAGACTTCTTGTCAGTCTCAGGAGATGTAGCCCAGTCTCTAATAACACCTCTTGTCATCCCAACTGGGCACTAACTCAACCACAGTTCAGAAGAAAATGTGTCACATAATGAGTCACCAGCATCACTACTTCCAGCCCCCCTGTTTTAGTAATTTGGGTGTCCAGTTTCAGAGGTGATGATGCCTGACATCACCCAACCTGTGGTTACCAGCGAGGTGGAAGCAGCAGATATCATGACTCTGAGGCAGAAAACGTAGTGGAGACTGCCAGGCTGCTACTCTTGAGCTTGAAATCAAAAGCTCTTTGCACTCTTAATTTTTGTGTTCCATAAGATGAGACAACTGAGTCAAGTTTGATGTGAGACTCTACGATTGGAAATCCAGGATTGCATTTATACTACACTGGTTTCAGTATCACAATAATAGTAAACCAGATTTATAAATATCACATTACTTTAGACTATAGGTATCAAACTGTGATTCACAATCAGAAGAAATTGGAAAATTGTGTATCATTCTCTTTCTTCTTGTTTCCACTTAAAAAAAAAAAAAAAAAAACTATTCAGAACATTATCCCAAGGAAGAATCAGTTTGTTTATAGAGACGGCTGGAAATGAAGATGGTTGAGCCATCAAAGAAAAAAGAAACTGCCATATAGAAGTTGTCCCTGAGTGAAATTACATCTTCTGGTGGAGGAACTAACGCACTAAAAATCCTCTGGTTTATTTCCTTTTCCTAAATAAGTATTTCTGATTGTGGTAAAGACTTTGAGTCCTAATGACAGTTAGATTTCTGTCTCTGCATGACTAAGACAGGAGATGGATTATTCTAACTTCCTGCCGTCTTTACTGCAAGTCAGAAAATGGGAACAAAGACCAAGAGGAGGGTACTGGAGAGTCTGGAAAGGGAGAGATGCAACCTCTGTCACACTCCTCTTAATTAGAACAAGCAAAGAGAAGAAGAAAAAGGAAAAAAAGAAAAAGAAGAGGAACTTTTACTCCTACAAGTGCCTTTCCGATGGGAAAGAGAATATATGTGTAAAACCCATTTCCTTCTTCACCTCCCTAACATCTGAGCTGTTCTCAGTAGGGTTAGGAGGGATTTTCAGTGTCCCTTTTCCCACTTCTCTTATAATCCTGTTCCAGCTTGCCTAGAGCAATGCAACACCATAGCGGACATCAAAGCTATTTCTCTACCGGTCGGTAAATAAAGCAGCGCATGGACGAGAATCCTGTATCATGGTCACCCACACCATTATTAATGTCACCCTCAGCCCATGGCACCTGGTACCCTTTAAGAAAGGGCCTAGGCATGGTCTGGGGGTAGCACGTTCCTGAGGTTGCTCCCTAAAAGCCGCTGAGTGTGCCCACTGCATGGGACCGTAAATGTGAGCTGCAGGGTACTAGTCTGCGTTAAAGCTAGGAAATGGCTCTTTAGCCTATTTTATGTGGCCTTAGTTGAAGACAGTGTGAACAGCCAAGAAGTCAAGCAGTGGGAGCAAAGTGGTAGAGCTGCTTCTCTGGGCTATAGGTCTGATGCTGATCTCAGTCTCCTCTTCCTCAAAACTCACCAGCAGATCCTCCGTGACTGCTATGCTCTGGAATACCTTTCCAGGGCTCCTTCAGTACAAAGGGAGCACCTAAAAAAAGCCCATTTACATCTGAAATGTGTTATGTTTTTATACTGATTTAAACTCTATTTAAATCTTACTCTGGAGTAACCACCCAACTTTCTTGCTTTTTTCCCATCTGAGAGAGAGGTCTCTTCTTTTGCCATCCTGCAATAACATTTTTAGCAAACAGTCTTCCTTCTTTAGCATGACTACTCAGAAGATATAAGAAAATACAGTAAAACACTATCAAGAAAATATTTACCTAGAAGCAGATGCTTCTCCTAGCAAAATATATAAAAGAAATACAACTGATGGGGGTATGTTAAATCTCTGAAAATCCACCACTCCAATCCAGGGCACCTGTAAAAGGAGGGCATCTGCCTGCTGTCAGCTGCTGGGCCACGCATGCACTGTCACTTCAAGCTGTGGTCCTGGCTGCTCTTCCAGACGCTGTCTGAGATCGGGGCAAAGCTGGAGCCAAAGAACACCAGCAGAAGTGCTGCTCCTCGGGTAGCAGGTATCCTTGAAGAGTTTATACTCATGAATAATCACCCGCAGGCAATCAAGGATTTTCATTGCATAAGACAGAAAAATTATGGAACATCAGCAGTTCTGACATGCTTTTATGACACCTATCATCCACCAGCAAGCATATAAAGGTATTTGATTTTCTAATTAAAAGTGAGATTTTGTCTTGATTCCCCACGAACTATGTGAGGTTTATTAGTGAAAGATATAAGAGATTAAAATTTTAGTTGATTATAATTAAGACAAAAAAATTGTCTGACAAGTTGGCCATTATCCCACTCCTGACTCAATCAAAAATCAATCCGATGTTTTCAATTTCCTAACTACTTTACAAATTATTTCCTGATTTTAATAGATAGAACAAAAACATTTTCAGAAGACAAACATGGACACTTACACTGATTAATCATCACGTAAGATGGATAAGTCTGGAAAAGGTGGATGGATCTGAAAGATTTACTGTATGTCCAGGTGTGTGTATATATATATGCTTATGTAGTTATATAGTTATATAGACTATATATGTGTGTGTAATGCACCATCCAGTGCTTTAAACTGTCAGACATATAAAGACAAATATTTCATATCTTCTTAAAAAATATTTAGCTTTAAAAGAACTTGTTTTCAATTAGAGGAGGGATACAGAAAAACATTTGGGTATATGGCCGGATAATCAGCAATTTAAGGTTTTTTTCATCTACTCCAAGACTGCAACATATTCTTTTCCTTTGATAAAAGGAGTTTTACATCCAGTAATATTTTTTTTTCTGTCTAAACTACCTCAAAGCTTTCTGTAGCTTTGAAAGCATCAGAAAAAGAAGGGTGAAATACCAGGTTGCCATGGCACACTGTAAGGGGTTGTAAGGGGCCACGGCACAACCAGGGACATCGGGCCCCGGGTGTGCTCGCTGCAAGCCCTCGTGCTGACCCTCAGCCACCTGGTACCAGCCCCTGTGGGCCACCAACCTGCTGCTTCTGGCTCCCTGCACGCTCAACAGCCACTTGCCAGACAAAGGTGTTGGACATGAGCCCAGGTGAGTGAGAGAAGCTTCTGTAGCCCCTAGCTCCTTTTCATTGGAGATATTCTGCCGATTCCCCTAAGTTCAAGCAGCCCTTTCCTTGCCCGCGGAGATGGCTCGCCTTGCGGCACATCAATGTATAAGCCCCTGTCAAAGGGTGCTCATCTAAACCCGTCCTAGGGGGGCATTTGTAAGTCTGTAAACCTGGCACAGGCCCTCGTGAACGGGCAGAGTGCCACATGAGCAGATGAAGAGAAAGGTAGTCGTGACAGAGGGCTGGCCAGCGTCATCTCAGCAGTGAAGACACCGGGCTCTCAAAATGCTAAAAATGTCAGAACAGGGTTAAGAGTTCTTGTGACAAATTGTTGGAGGATCGTGTTCGTATCACCGCAGGCCACAAGGGGGTTGTTATGAAAATTTTCTATGTAGGTTTAGTACTTGCGTGTAAGAAAGTGTTGGAGTGAATTTTTGAATGACAGAAAATGATTACTTCTAAGTTTGCTATTTTGAGGAGGTTTTGTTTGCCTATTTCGTTAGTTGGGTATCCTCTGCTTCATAGGAGAGGATAATTGCATGATTGGAATTTGAATTTTGATCAGGTTTTTCAACAGTTTGATGCTTTCAAACCAAAATATCTATACAAATGTGTCTCCTGAGGAAAAATGCCACCCAGTTTGCTCATAATCAGAAGTGTGCTTCAGGAAAGCAAAACCTTTTACCCATCAGACAGGGACATTCAATTTTGGTGTAAAAGCAGTATTCTGATATCCCCGCCTCTGATGTACAGTAATCAGAGTATATCCCCTCTAGAAAGAGCCACGGTCTAAAAATAAACAGAAATCAGGGCTTGAAAAACACGCTAGCAGATGAGTGCCAATGCTGGCTACATCCAAACAGGCAAGAGATACTGGAATATATTCAAAAGCATTTTTCCTTAAAAATACTAATATTTTCACTTATTTTTAAACAGGAAATTCAGGAGAGGAACGCTTGCGTGAAAAGTATTATTGGCAACCTCTTTGCCCCAAGAAATCTCTGAGAGAAACAGAACCATGTGATATTTAGTGGCAGGGGTGACTGCTGATCTTTCATTTTCGTCCTAGGAGATGGTCTTAGAAAGATCCAGAACTGCTCTGCTTCTCTCCAGAGCACTATAACGGTACAGTGTTCACACACATGACATGCATGCATGTGACAGGCTTTAAAATACAATTGTTAGTTATTTTCCTTGCTGTGAGTGGGTGAAGTCCCAGTACTCATAAGATGTCTGTTATAACGGAGAAGTGAAATGCTGTTTGCCCAGTTTAGAGAATACAAATGAGGAATTATTCTGAACTAATTCAATTGCTTTTCTTCTCCCCAAGCTACCATGAGATGCAAAATGTTTGATAGTACTGTAAAGCAAAGATTCCTGTTTGTGCTTCTCCAGATGGATCTGTAAAAATTATTGTCACATTGTGCTTTGGATGACTACAGGGATTTTAACTATATGTTACAAATGATAAATTCTTTAATGCATTAAATATGACTAAATTCTATTAAAATGCTCCATTGCTAGCTGACAAATATAAGACAAATCTAGTCAACAGACATTTCTTTATATACTGTGATAACAAAAAGTGGAACAAAAAGTTGAGGTTGGACCTTTGTGGCAGAGCAACCATTGGTAGGAATATAGAGAAAATAGACTGTATTACTGATCCTGGGTATGAACTCTGCCTGGGAGAAGGGACCGGAGGAGCTGCCTGAGATGGTGTAGGGAAGCAGCACTCTCTTCTATCGCAGCCGTCTGTTAACCTGTGAATCACTCGGGGCAGATCCTGGCCTAATCCACGGCAACCTGGACTCTGTAAAGCACATCTCTCTCACAGGGAATTAGCAAACAGGATAATGGAAATACCAGTAACAGTGGCACTTGTCTGCCTGAATCCTGCCTATGGACCTGTACACACATGAAAGCAATAACCGTTCAATAACCACAAGTGTCAGAAGCAGGTTTGCTTTAACACAGCAAAGACTCATTGATGGGACACCAACCCCCCTGACTGTACCAGAGGAGAGCGCAGTGCCACCTTATGTTTCCCAAATACATAAGTGAGCATTTCAGCCACAAAGAGTGGAAGTAAATGCCAGTGTTAACCTTCCTCGTGTTTTGCTGCACAGCAGAAGGATGCGGATGTCACTCCCAGGACAGGCAAAAGTAGATAAATACATAGATAGATATATACATACATACATACATACGGATAACTACCCTCATGCCACAATGCCATGATGCAGATCTGTGTGATGCTGGACTACCATGCAGTGGTCCAAGCATGGGTTTGCTCAACTAGCCCAGGCTAGACCATGGTTTATGCTTGGTTTTTTTGCTGATTACAGAAGGATGGATGATACATGATCTGGCATAAAGGAAGATTTTTGCTGTGGCATAAAGCCTGCTGTCACAAAGATAATTCTCGAACAAATATGAACCAACAGGACAGGAGTCAGTATTTTGTGCCATGAGGCCACAGTCCTCTGGAGTCAGTATGGGGAACTCTGAATGTCAAGATTTGTTTTTTATCACCAAACTTGTGGTGGGTCCAGGGGCAGAGAAGCTCTTAGTTTTTGATTGTATTAGCTTCAGAAAACTCTATAAATACCTTTCAGAGCGGTACAGTGCAGTGACGCTACACGCTCCACATGGGTAGAGACACAAACTGGCAGCACTCCGCAGCAACAGAGTGTACCTGGGCAGCTGAATGCCATTCCTTTTCTCACATTCTCTCGTATTTGTCTCACTTTTGTTTTTTTCAAAAAAATTTAAAAAATCCTGTTCAGTAGTCTTCAGCTAGTATTTTATTTGGGTATTTGTATGGAACAATGTTAAAAGTCTTAACAATTTAAGCCATGAATATGTGCTCAGAATATTCTGTATCCGAATTTAAACCGTGATTTGTCATACTGTTTTTCTCCCTTGTGAGTCCTTTAATAGAGCGGACCACATTAGCTGTTTGGTAACCTGGTGTGAGTGCAGTTCAAGTCAGCAGCTTTACCCCTGTGCTGGAGCTTGAGAGAGATGACTAATACCTGACTTTTAACAAATCACCTCAACTCTTTCCCATCATCACCCTCCTTTTTGTCCTGCCTGTTCTGACAGTGAGCATTCAGGAGAAGGACTGTCTCTTGCTATGCATTTGTACCACGAGGACCTTGATCTCTGGAGCTCATAATAGCTCTTCGTGCCAGTGAATTTGAAATAAATATGTCTCCTTACTAACAGAACAGACATAATTTAATCAATATGGAAAGAAAGGATATTAGAACTACTCCTTACATCTGAAGCACTAATAACAATTTTGCATTACAAATTTTTATTCTTACTGATGATTTCCCCAGCCTTGTATGATGCAGGGGGCTTCTGAAATACACAGTAGAATTACATAGTCTCAGAGCTAGGATTTTTCTATTAAGTTAAACCTTGTAATTGAGGCAATTCCCCTATGCCAGCATAATATTTCATAAACAGATTTACTTTATAGTGCATAAAAGAAAAACCTTCTAGTATATTTTCCATTTTCTTTTCCTGTCTTGAGCAGAAAATCTTTGTATTTGTGGGAAAATATGTTTTTTAGAAACCATGTCTAAATATGCAGCTCAAATAATATTCAGGCTTCCCATTTGAGTAAAAAGACTGTAAAAAGCAGCATTTCTCCCACCTAGCATTGACTATTGGATATTACATACCTGATCTGTAGTCAGTACAGACACTTGTGCTCCAGAGGTATCTGGACTAGTAAAGATTTTTTCTCTCCCCGCTGACTGGCCGCCTAGATGGATAGGGAAGACTAGTTGACTAATTTTTAGATAGCTGAGAATGGTGAGATGAATCACACCCCTAACCTTCAAATTAATCTGACCTACCGTCAAAGCAAAAATATAAAAAGCAAAATGTTATTTGTGTAGGTGATGGATCAGCTCTTGTGTTACATGACACTGTATCTGTCTAGATGCCATTGGGAGCACATAGGGAAATGGTGTTACATTGTTGTTTAGTTGTAACAGAAAATGTGTATGCGGGTGAGGCTTCCCGTTAATACAAACTACTGTAACTGTACCTAGAAAAAAGGGAAAGAAAAGAAAAAGGAAAATAGGAAAGAAGGAAGGACAGAATGGAGGGAAAAATATTTGGCTTATTTTAGACCCTGCTACTTTTCTTACCTGCCAACCCAAGCAAGAAGCAGAACTAGGAGAGGAGCATGGCAGAAATAGGAATTAGGGACCCTGGTACAGGTAATGGGAGCATGGCAGGCCACTGCATTTAATATTCAGCCCCTTTCTGACAAATTTCGCTTCTGATTGAAGATGCACCTTGGTCAGTGGGTCCTCCCATGCAGACTGGATTTATTGATCTTTGATTTGGGTAACTTAAGAATATTGAAAATCATAAGCGGAATAGGAGTGGAAAGAGGTAGGAGAAGTTCAAATGTTAGAATATGCAATATTTAATGCTTAGCATAAGCATTATGAGACTTCATGTATGTGTTGGCTGCATGGTAAAAAAAGAAAAAATCCCCAAATCTGTGAATTTGGGGGCATGGTCCTGAATAAGTCAGGAGTTTTCCAAGGATTTGGGAGACATTTTGCAACACAACAGCATCCTGTTGTCCCCTGCCAACCTGAGTGGGCCAGTTTTGGAGACTCCTAAGCTAGCATGTGCTTTTAGCTATACCCCTGGCAGGATAATGTAGCAAGGGCAAAGAGAGGTAGAAAGCAGTTGCTGTTTGTCAGTAACAGAGTCATGACAGTCCATGATACACAGGGTTTGCTGTTGAGCTAAGAATGGTCAGTGTCGGCCTTCCAGTGGGAATGGGTTACTGGAGGCTCCCAAGTGCTCTGGGATTTGGCTTTATTCGGGCCAGAATGGAAAGCAATTCAATTCAGCACACTGCAAACACAGATCAGTTTTGATGCACTAACTTCCCTGGTCTTACCGCCTATGGTCTTACCGCACAGCAAATGTACCCAACGCTATGCCTATGTTTTGAGTCATCCAATATGATGAAAAAGGACTCAGTAAAGTCTTTGAAGTAGTTTAACAGTTGTCTTTCCTTGCTCGGACAGGGTTTGGGCCAGGCTACCAGCACTCTGCCTAGTGGGGTATTGACACATTCAAGGCTGAGGGAGCTGGGCCTGTTCAGCCTGGAGAAGAGAAGGCTGAGAGGGGATCTGATCCCCAAGTTCTCAGGTCTCAAGAGGGGATTTGATCAGTGTCTGTAAGTACCTCAAGGGAGGAAGTGAGGAGGATGGGGCCGGCCTCTTTTCAGTAGTGGTCACTAGTAGAACTAGATGAAATGGCCACAAACGGAAGCACCAGAAGTTCCACAGGAAATTAAGGAAAAATTTCTTGACAGTGAGGGTGACAGAGTGCTGGAACAGGCTGCCCAGAGAGGTTGTGGAGTCTCCTTCCCTGGAGATCTTCCAAATCCACTTGGATGCGGTCCTGTGCCATGTGCAGCAGGGTGTCTCTGCTGGAGCAGGGAGCTTGGATTAGACGATCTCTAGAGGTCCCTTCCAATGTTAAGGATTCTATGACACGGGAGTCCTCTGGCTTCTGTGGTGATGCACGTTGTGGCCAGCAAGAAGAGTGTTGTGATATAGGAGGAAAAATCAAGCTAAAAGAGACAGATGAATGGACTCCAAGCACAAAACTTGGTAAAAACAAAGCACTAGTACAGCCGCCAGCAGCACATGCTGTATATACAAAGCATGCTCGTTTCATGGCCTTATATATTGTGACTTTAAACCTGGAGAGATAGAAAGCTGGCCAAGTTGGCCCCATAGAACTGTCTGAATTTGCTCAGCCTCTGAGTTGCCTGCTGGTTTACAGGGACACATCACATTGGGAGCAAGGCTCACAGCTTTTCTGTGTGAGTTTATCCTCATCAGTTGAATCTCAACCGGTAGGACGCATGCACACGCGCAATCACTTCCCACAGCCCTGCTGCTGCAGAGGTGGTAGCCTCTGGTAAAGGGATGAAGAAAGTGGTTGGGTACAGCGACATTGTCATGGGCTGCAGCTGGGCTTTCCCATGTTTGTTTGCTGTGCACAAACACGCCACTTCCATAAGGGAGAGCACTCTTTGGATAGCGGCCTTGGTGTCAAACTTGGGAAAGGGTGTAAAAGCAAGAGGCAGAATTCAGCACCTCCTCGCTCTCAGAATCCCATTCCCTTGCCTAGCGGAAAACTCTCTTTTGTGAAATTCCTTAATTCAGGCAGATTTCTGAGTTCTCCCTTTACCTCAGATATTGTGATTACTTCCCCCAGGCTTCTGATCATTTCGTACCACACCATTGAAATAAATTTTACACCCACTTAAAATTAGATTATGGCAAACACTTACACTTTGTTTTTTTCTTTATCAAAAGCCACTACACTTTAATGGAAAGACTGTCATAAGCAGCACATGTTCATACACAACTGATCGAGGGAAAATACACAACTGATGGAGGGAAAAGTCATGCCAGGGAAGTAAAACATCTCTGGCATCTCCTTTTAATATGACTTAACAGTTTCCAAAAGGAAACGGAGCTTCTGACCAGGCAGCTCTGCAATGACCACCAACAAATGCACTGCTGACAGCAATCTTGAGAAATGAAACACTAAGGGTCCCCCCATCACCTCCTCTGTAATTCCAATCTCTGCAGGGATAGTTGGGAATGCTTGGGAATGTCAGTCAGTACCTTCTCCGGCATGGATCTGTGTTTCCCTAATACTTTTTCTCCTTTGGAAAATGTTTTTCTGTCTGACGCATTATCCCTCTTTGTCTTAAGAATTACTGCGAACTACTACCATCCCTAATTCTTGATTTATTCACAGTCATCATCTGATCTCTTAGCTGTTATACAGCAAGTGGGAAATATCTTATATTTGGAAATCTTACTTTTTTTTTCTAGTTTGGGTCATATTATTTTACATATCAGGTTTCTCTTTTTTGGCAGGTTTCTTTTTAATCTTGGTATCTTTTCCTGATGCTCTGATATAATTAACACTAAATCAGACACTGAAGGGACGACTATGGTGAATGCTGAGATAGGATTTCCTGATATTGAAAATATATCAGAGACGGAATTAGGCACCCCCTCCTCCTGCTCCCAATATTCCCTCCTGGAAACCACAAAGCCAGCAGATGAGAGGCCATCTGTGTGGATACCTTGTCTTGCATTTTAACACTAAAACACTAATGGAGCTGCTCTTCTAGGGCTTCCCTTGCCAGCAGCCATCCCTGGAAATCCCCCGTAGGAGTGAAAGGATAGATGAGGACAGTGCCATGGAAACAGTGGAGCCTTTCCTTACCTTCCCTAAATAAACCAGTAATTGCAGACTAACTTGCAAAAGTCAACCTAACTAAGCAAATTCTCCCAAATCAAAACATTTGGCACTCCATTTCTGTGGAATATATAAGAACTATGAGACTCTACTGTTAGAAAATGAGATGCCTTATTGTTTGTACTCTTGGAAAAGAAAAACGTATTTTAAGATCTTTATAATATCTTAAATATCTTTGTGGTGAGATCTTGAATAACACATTTGCCATAACATACACTTTGACTTGTTATCTTCTGTGTTAGAAATATTTTAAAATCAAATAGGTTCTATTCTAGAGCAAAGAATAACGTAAAAAATGGCATGTGAGCATCCGACAATCATGGATCAAGGACAGAAAATGAGTACAGTTTTGAACATCACACAGCAAGAAAGCGAGAAGATGTTGCTCCCAGTTCATGGGTCTCACACAGTCCTGATTTCTGTAGAAACCACAAACCTCTGGGGTTTTTTTTTGTTTTTTTTTTTGGGGGGGGGGGGGGGGGGTGGGCCAAAAGTTTGGTTTTTGTGTTTA
>JAWLRI010000039.1:812204-824811 GCA_034781795.1 Crypturellus tataupa | reverse complement strand
GAGACATTTTATGCAAAACAACCTGTTTTCCTTGCTGTTTCCTTAAAAAGTGTTTTTTTTTTTTTTTTTTTTGTAAACATGCCTTTATGCCTGCATTCTGTTTGTGTTTGGTCTGCTGACCTGGGTTCCTGGAGATACCTATGAGGAGCTGAAAGTTGGTGTGTAGTCTCATTGACTTTGAAAGCACTTACTAGTGTGGGGACAGGTGCCTTCTTATGTGAGAATTTTGAGGATGGAGGCTCTGTGCTGATGACCAAGTATATCTTATTGAACTTTATTGCAACATTGAAAGAGTTATCTGAAGATAAATTATTGCACAGTGGATTACTTAAAGGTGTCATGGAATAATGTTGTGTTTGAGAAATATGTCTGTACACTGAGCATGGTTTGTGCTAACTGGCAAGACATTTTTGCCTAGAGTTTAAAATATTTATGAGTTGATCTTGAAAAAATAAAAAGATGCCATAAAATTTTAAAATTACTTGAGTTTGTTTTATTTGTCTTTTATTTATAATACTTTGTCTAAAATTGGATATTTTTACTGCAACTGTGGTAGTACCTCACAGCTCATCTTCTAGTCAGATGTTTCATCCCCAAAATAACAAGAAAAAGGTCCCCATCCAGAGATATTGCTGAGCTCCTCAGTACGTAGATTTGTTTTGAGGTAGCGTTGGTCACTCAGTGTCACAGAAAAGTGGTTGTCATCTTTTCCCCTACCCCTTGATTTGACTACTGTCAGCCCAGCTGCTCTCTTTACACTCCTAATACAATTAATTACACAACATAATTTCTAGCATGTTTTCTTTCGAATTATGCTGATTAGTTAAAGTTTGATAATAACTGAGACTTTTCAATCGCTTTTTGTGTCAAGCCGCAGTGAAAGAGTCATTGATTAGAAAAAAAAAAAAAAATACAGCCCCCAAAAATCATCCAAAAGAAAAACAAGAGGAAACAAAGTTTAACTTGTTAATGAATTATTTAAGTTATCATCTTGTATCCTATGTTGCTTGTGATTAAACTTTTGAAAAGTTTTCAAAGCTCTACCTTCAAGTTTATATGTATTCAATATCCAATATGGATGCATGTATTATGGCTGAGGTCGGGTTATTTGTGAGAAGGAATGGTTTGTTTAAAAGCAAAACTAGTATAAAACACTACTATATTTGTGGAAGGTAAATGGAAAATCTTACATACATTACTCTCCCTGAGCAGGCAAGAGTCCAGAGGATTGAGCATGAGCATAAGAGTCACTGAATGTTTTCTGTCTTTCTGAGATTTCTACTGAAGTGATGTAGGACCCTAGATAAGTTGTTTAACCAATTTATAGCCTAGTTCTGATGTGTAGTTTGTAGTACTTTGCATGGCTATACTTGTTTGGACCAAGTCTTCTCAGGAACTAGATACTGGTAGTAGTTTTACATACATAATTGGAGAAATGATGCTTAAAAACACTCAAATGGTACCGGATTTGGTAGGTTACAGTTGTTCTTTGTCCTTACAAGTTTCTGTACCTCATAACATTTTTAATAGCAATATATTTGAAACAATAGCAAGGGCTTTCCAGGCACTAAGAAGCAGCAGTGTGACTATTTATATTAAAACAACCAAAACTTCTTCAAATTTTGAACAGTTCATGTTTAGATTTATAGGCTACTTTTAGCAAACATTCTTTTTCTAAGGCTGAGTAGTGCTGATAACAATAATCACAGAATCATACATTGTCTCTTCTGTCTGATTGTATGAAGATTCCCATGCTAGTACAAAATGAGTAACCACTACATATATTAATGGACTACTTGTCATACAGTCTCTTATGAACAAGTGTTTCCTTAAGGTTGCAGTGACAGTATTTTTCTTCTTACACTTTAGTAAAACCTTGCATTGTTTGATTTAGTTGTTATTCTTTGTATCTATTTTAATATATCTTTAATGTTCTAGTTGTGAAAACTCTTATAAAAGAAGTGTTGTCCCAAAATTGTAACAGTGAAAAAACATGTGCTAACCTTACCTTTGCAGCCCTGTTGCTTAGGTATTTTACTATGTGTTTTGTGTTTTGTCATTCTGTAGTAATGCAATTGGTAATAAGTCACTTGATCCATATAAAATACACTTTAAAAATGAGGAGAATACTGTGAAGCAAATTATTTTGCATAATGGTTAGGTAGCCTAAAAGACTCTTTAGGAGAAGATCATCTCCATAGGGAACTGAGCTTTGTGGTATGGTGAAGCTCAGAGTTGGAAAGATTTGAAAGATATAGATATATCACAAGATTTTATATATATATGTATTCAAGTGTTCCACAGTGCTAGTGTTACAGAGATGACCAACAAATTAGAACTCACCTGTATTGTATAATATAGTGTCTACTTGTAAAAGAAGCTTGAGTATTGGCAATAAAAAAAATTGAGCAAATTGATAAAGAAACTCAAATTTGTTGTAGTGTCATTACTGTTCTTGATACTATGCTGTATGTTGTACTTCAACATTCTAAAAGCATTATCTTAAATAGAAAGATCTCTTAATTTCTTGATTTATGAACAGTGGCTGTATATTTTCTTCTAGTTAATGTGTTCTTCAAGACCAAATGATTGATTGAGATCAACATTATACACCAGAATAAGTCAACATCTCTCTTTCTGGTAGTGAGAGTTGAAGTAAATTATGTTCTTGTGTTGTTATGATACAGAGTTACTTTTCTAAGAAAACCTTTTGCACTGAGTGGTGTGTTTCTCACAATAAATGCATGTGTGTTTTTGTTTGGTTTTCCAATCTATGAAAGTATTTGTTGTTGTTGTTATTTGTGTGTGTGTTTTTTTTTTTTTTTCCCTATATAATTGGATATCTAGGGTAAATCAGAAAATATTCAGAATTTCCTGGAAGGATAAAGCATGTTTTCGAAAGATTAGTCCTCTTCTAAACTCTTCTTGTCTCAGGGAAGTGTTGTGACTCTTGACAATATGTGCTTGATGCAAGTAGGATTTTTCATAACAGTTTAATGAGGAATTTGCAAGCTATTAGTATTAGCCATGATTTTAAGCTTTCTTTCCTTTTTTTTGCCCCAAAGACACATGAGTTCATTTTAAGTAGCTTGTTCTTTAAAGCATCTCTGGCAGTCCTTTTAGGATCCTAATGGTAGATTAAATGTTGGAGCCTCCTTTCTTAGATACACTGCTAAACTCCATCCACTTTTATAGTAACAGCTGAACAGGTCTTGAAAACTGGAATGCCCAAACGTAGGCCCGGTTGTCAAACATGAGTGACTCAGTGAGACTAGTCATCTTGAACTGTGCTTTGTAACAGCATGTGCAGAGCCAAGCATACATGGACTCTTGTATGCTAGTGCATAGCTGTGTCTGTAGATTCTTGTTTTCCAAACAAAAGTGTTTTGTGAGGATTGTTTTAGATCTTAGTAGACTAAGCATAGTCCACGGATCATACTGTTAGTATATTTATCGGAGAGCCTGCAGAGGAGCAGCATTGGCTGCAAGTAAAGAAACATGGTGGTAGTAAAGTTTGTTGATAATAGAATGCGCTTAAATGATTGTTTCACATCTGTGTTGTCAAGAAATAGAGAAGCAATATTGATAAATTTAGGTGGGATTATTCAGGAAGAAAAGCGTAATGTTTTGAAGTTATCTGTATTTTTTTTTTTCAGTAGGTAAAAATGGGGAAAATGAAAATCAGAAATGGTGAAGGTAAAACAAAGTATATTCTTTACAACTGCTTGCCAGGTTCATTCTGCGATATCTTGTACTGTGTAAAAAAGCAAACAGGAAGTTTTGATTCAGGTTTTCTCTGGAAATCAGATTTATGATTTTTTTTTTTTCTGTTCCTTACCTGACATGAGTGTATGTTTGATTTTAATTCACTTGAACGCTTGAAACAAATCTGAAAGAGGAATTAAATCTCAAATTATTACCTTCCAACAGTCATAAAATTGTCTTTAAGCAGAGGAGGTGAATCCAAACTGGTGTGTCCCCTTGGAAGAAAGGCAGTCGGAACCGATGTTGGGTGTGCTTTGGAGGATGGCAGCTGCTTGGGCAGCCCGTCGGCATACGCCAGCTTCCAGACTGTCTGCGCCACTGCTCTCTTTTGCCTGGAGCAGGGAAGAGAGACAGTGCACGTCATGGAGAGACATGGAAAAGAGGGAAGCTGAGGCTTATCATGGTAAAGGGAGCGAGTAAGCAGCAGAACAGATCTGTACTGCTCATGGAAAATGATGTGTTGGTGCATTCCAACCATAAGGATTCTGTGATTAGTAGTGATGTTTTCTTGATGAACCCCAACTGAAATTCTTTCCTTAGACTCAAATGGCTTTTTTAGGATGGGGAAGGGGAGACCTCTAATCTTAATCTAATGTAATGTTCTGCTTCAGTCGAGCGGTGGTTCTGTGCATCCTGATATAACGGTCCATAGCTCTGCAACAGATTCCAGTGCAGTACTTAATTTTGTAATGTGCTTCTAAAAATAGGTATGCGGTCTTATGTAACACTTCTTGTATTGTTAGCACCTAGAGGCTTCATCCCCACTCTTAGAAAGCAGCATACAAATGCATCCTCCATTGGTTTTGATTGTAGGTATTTTCATCTGTGAGATGTTTTCTCTGTCATTATGGGCAAACTTTACTTGTGTTTTGGAAATGTGCAGTATCTTGTTTACACAGTTAGGTAAGTCACTCTTCTCATATGCAAAATACTACTTATATTATTTTGTCACTTCTAAGCAAACCACCAGTTTGAAAATACTGTGCTGGACATTAGACATTTGTTTCTGTAATTTAAAGAAGCACAGGGGATTCCTGCTTACAGGTGTGTGTGTGCTTCAGAAGTAATTCTTTTTCAGAGACCTCTCACATAAATCTGACTCTGCACTTTAATCATAATAATCCTGAAAGTCTGTGTATATTGTAGATGTGAAAAGGAAGTATTAATCATTTTAATGTAACTTCGGTGACAAAGTGGAGAAATACTCAAAAATAAACCTAACTTTTTTCCTCTAATTTTTAAATGACACTTGCAATCAAATTACACAACACTCTTAGCTCTTTTTTGTACTTTTTCTGTAGTATTACCAGTGCTTTGCTCTTTTTCATGTTTTTTGTCCTGTTTTGAAATAATTGAATTAAATAAAATAAGTTATCATTTAAATAATATAATGTATTATGTCTTGCTGATCATGACACCTGCACAGAACAAACTTGAAATACCTGAGTAATTTAAGAGATAGAAATTGGATGTATCATTACAATTTTAATACACTGTAATGTGGTTTTCACTTTTTGTTTTTTCTTGAAAAAGGTATTAATGCGAAGAGAGCAGCTGAGATTTTAGAGGTATAGGGTCAAAAGTCATTAGCCTCCCCCAAATATCAGTGGTCATAACAAAGACATATATTTTTTTTTTCTTCCTAGTACTGTTCTTACAAAACCTAAGTTTCTGTAGTGCTGCTTACTGTTGTCCTAAGTGTTTCATCCTAAATACTCCTTTTTTTTTAATTTGGTTTTAGGATCCTTTCCCTCCCATGAGGGATCCTGCAGTTCAGTGAAGAGTGAAATCAGATTTTGAAGTCTTAAGAAATACGCACTTAAAAAACTACACATACAGGCTTCAGTAGCGGCCAGTTTTGAAAATGAAAGGAGTTCTGCAGATGCTTACAATGAAAGTGTTATCTGAGCGATTGAAATGCCTCGGTTTCCCTGCAGTCTGTAGCTTCGAGATCCAGAGTTTTGGGGCTAGGGAGGTGCAGTCAACCCTCAGCCCAGCTTGTGAACCACAGATGCTGCTACAATCATCTGTTAAACTTGTAACGCTTGTTATTTATTGGGAGCGACTTGTCCCACTCTTCGTTAGTGGTGGAAATGGGAGGTTTTGTCAGCACAGCGTCCACGTTTGGGGCTCTCCAAAGAGCCATGGACTGGAGCTGGCTCTGAGGGTCAGGAAAGACACGACCACAGAGGAACTTCTGAGGGCTGTGATCTGCACTGCGCAGCAGTGCTGAGGGATGTGAGGGGCAGCCAGAGCTGCTGACGCGAACTACTGGGAGCAGAGGCCAGAAGCAAGGGCAGAGAGAGGCATTTGGGAGAGGAAGAGCCTTGACTTTGGCTTTGAGTTCACACTGCCTTGGTATAGCAGGAATGAAATGGTTTTACAGTAAAGAATCCTTCTGTTTGGTGGCATTTCCTCTTTTTATAGAGCAGCAATGCAGCGAGGCAGACACGGGAACAGCAACTCTTTTTGCCTATTTCAGCCTTTATGTGCCCTGTCTTGGATCATATCCGCAAGCTCCCTTCCTGTGATTATCCGTGGTGCCCTTGTCGCTTAGTGAGGCCGGTGTGTTAGGGCAGAGGTGGCCTTGGTGGTGGTTGTCATTTTATTGCTGGGTCGTCTTTGCCTCACCTGAGCAGGGCTGCCTAAGAAATCCATTGGCTACCATAGAATCAGGGATGGGAAGCATTGTGAAAAGCATTTCCTGTTTATTTTTGTACAAATAGAGTGCAGATTTTTCTTCCAAAACTTTACTATCCTGTTAATTTCACAGAATTAAATTACTTTAAGGCAGTTATCTTATGATCCTCAGATACCTTTCTCTTTATCAAAATCATGTTTATCAAAAGATTTTATGTTTTATGGAAGGTGGTGTCCCCTCTACACTCCTCCAGTCAAGTAAAGCTATGAAATTTAATGCCAGGTTTCTTAGATTGTTGCCTTTTTTTTTTTTTTTAATTGCAATTTATAAAATTTATGGGTGCTCTTTCATTGAATAATGCATGGTCAGAATGAGCTCACTTCCTCTAGTGTTGCCCTTTTTATGGAGCTGCATAAAATTGTGTGGGTATGTTTTGATCCTTATGGAGTATGAATATTTGGGTTGTGAACATGTTTCCTATGAAAACTCTTAGTCACTAATAATTGTAGTGACACTTTAAAATATTCGTTACTGTTTTTTGCTGGAAAAGAAACGGTATATAAAAATGTAAAAGACTTCACTTAGGAGGTAAACTTATATTTTCATGCATTAAGAGAGGTTAAAGTAATCCACTTGTTAAATGCCAATAGTAAAACATAAAAACATGTGAATGGGTCTTGCCTTATAAGGTGCCCTCATGCTGTATGCTGCAAATTCAAGAAATTATATCCTGCTTTGAGTTATTTAACAAAACAAAATTCCCTTTAGTGTTGTTTTTTCCTTATAAGTGTATCTACTACTATCCAATGTTGACGTTTTCTTTTTTTTGGTGATTTTTTTTTTCCTGATTTGAATTGTATTTGGGGAAGGAATTTGTTTGTTTTTGAAGAGCCACATGGCGTTAATTTGTCTTAACTGACAGTCCACCAGTATTGAGGTGCCTGTGCTGTCTCCGAACAAGATGAAAAGCTTAAGTTGAAATGTGTGCAAAATCAAGTCCCTGTCATTAACCAAAAACCTCAACAGTTCCTCAGTGAGTTTCATGTCATATTAGCAGTTTGATCTCTGTGGTCAAAATAAAATTTACACAGATCAGAATTACAAAAAGCTTAATTGCTAATGTAAATACATATCTTCAGTAAAAATATGACTTATTTATAATTTTGTGGTATTGTTACGTGTTCTGAGCACTCATTTAAATTTTGAGCTGATGTCAAATGTGTGAGGAGGTAGTGGTAAAAATTTGAGTAACAGTACTGAGGTGGTAGTATCCTTTATGTCTGCATTCATTCAGGTTGTGTTAGTGTAGAAACCTACAGGAGAGAAGCTGCATTTCGTCAAGCATGGTGAAGGTGCTGCAAGGATTAGCGCATGCATGTGAGGCTGGGAATGTTGATCTAAGGACAGGGTTTTAGATAAAGGCAGAATATTTCAACTAGCCTTGTTTTGTTTCCGAAGTTCCCAAAATACCTCCTTATCTTTGATATTCTTCAATACCTTCACTATTCTTCCATTCTTTTTTTTCCAGTGTCTGTTTCTCCTTTTTCATCTTTGGTTTTCACTCTGTCTCTTCATTTCCATTGTCCCTAGCCAGAAATCAACAATTTAAGATTGAAAAGCATTTGTCCATTAGCAATTTTCCTTTTTTATTTCTTTTCCTCTCTCTCCTTCCTTAGTCTTTGTATTGCCATGCCTTAAGCTTGTCTTATTTTATTTTCAGGTCATAAACTGAGAGGGCCAATGTTTATATGAGCATTTAAACTTCTGCTATACTAGAAACAAACAGCTCCCTCACCTACTCAGTATGTAAAACCCTGTTTAAGTGAATGTGAAAACTGCAGGATTGAAGGTTTCTAAATTCAAGAAAGAATGGAATGAGGATGAGGTTTTTTTTGTTTTGTTTTCCTTCTTAATTTGAGCTCCTAGGGCATGTAATTATTATATATAGGGTTTGTTTATTTGTTTAGAATCTTCTTTTTTTTTCCCCCCAAAGGACTCCAGCCTTATTTAATGAACAGTGTGCATGGAATTAACTGCTAGGTACTTAGATTTTCCTTTGTTAATGTCATTGTTGAGTTCATGCCTTCCAAAATAGTAAATGAATATTGGATGAATGTTTCTTCCCAGGTGCTTTAATATAGCATCATAAAAGTGCTTTATAATACCTTTTAAAAAAAAAAAAAAATGTATGACCACATAGGCCATACAACAGTTTCTCTGTATATGTGTATCAGCTGACTGTGGGTACTTCTTAGTACTTTCAGAACAGAAGTAACCGTTCACAGTTACAGATTAAATGAAGATCAATGTTTCTGCAAGGCCAGACTCTTGAAATATTCCAAGGTGAAGGCATTCCTGAAGATCTGTGTTTTTTCCAGCACCCCCAGAATTATTTAAAAACAAGTATCCTCCTCACAGGAGGCTCAAGTTCTGCACCCATGACAACTTTGACCAAAAGTTAAAAGTCCAAAGTTAAAATGTTTCCCATTTGAGCAGCAAATTCAAAATTTGCCCATCTCCATATGGGTAAGGTTTGGCATCTTCAGTCTTGTAGTAAGGTTGCCGGCTGTCAGAGCTGCTGGAGTAGCTTTTGCCCTAGCAAGATGTTGGATGAACCATGCTCAAGAAGCAGATGAATATGCACCTTGGCAGTGGTCCCCAGCCAGCTAGCTGTACAGCAAAGTAACGCCGGATTCCTTACACTCCTCTAATTATTATTGTTATTATCTGCAGTTTCTTTTCCTCTTCTGAGCTCTTGATTCCTTGCTAGTTTACTTATCCCAACCATCTCTTGATGTCACACAATGGATGTTTGAGAAAATTAGTCTTCCTCAGCCCTAGAATGAAGCTTCCCTAGCCAGTACCCTACATCTGTGCTTAAATCTACACTATTGGATAAAGCCCTGCTATAAGAAGATGAAATTTGCCTTGTAGAATCAGACAGTAAAATTAGTGGCGTTCTGCACAGCTCTCCATGTGACTTGTGACCTGATATTAAAGGATTATTTTCAGAATTCTTGACTTGAGAGAGATATATATGTGTATGTGTATGTATATATACACACACATATATCATGCATAAACACATGTGTATAAATATATATAAACACTTGATATTTTTGGAAGCGAGTTATATGCTGGTGGTGCTTGGGGAAAAAAAAAAAATCTGGGGGGGAAAAAAAAAAAGTTTCCACGAGATAGATTTTGGCCTGTAGAACTGTTGGGAGATTATTGGCTTGAAAGTGGATTTGAAAGGGAGATAGCTGCAACCTAATAATGGTGGAATAGCTACTATTTCTACATTTAAAACAAAGTGAAACAAGACTATCAGGAAAAGTACGTGAAGAACAAGGTAGTGTTTGTAAGTGAGGCTATTTTAGTTGTGCATCCGAAGGAGAGTTACATAACAGGAAAAAGAAGTGATGCAGTCAAAAGGGAAAGTGAGTATTTGGAATAGGAGTTAATGTTCTCAGGTGACATGAAAGTTTTACTTGATGTGTTCCAACCTACATTAAAACTATCATGAAAATAGTAAAGATATATATTTAAAAAACCCTTTTTCCTCTTTCTATTTTATAGGTGAGGCATTTAATATCCAGACTTGTCTGTAAATTTTTCTGGTGTCAATTTAAGATCCAGACTTAACCCACAGTATCTTCCTCCTTTTAATTTCAGTATTTGCAGTGGGATTTCTTTTACAACTGTAGCTGCCTAAGAAGCAGTAAACTACCTCTAAAAGTCCAATAAAAGAAGTGAAAAAACTTGCATACATACTGGAGAACACCAGAAATGGATAGAGCAGAAGTGCATACACCAGACGTGAGCATTGCTCTATGAATGAGTAAGCATAGCTCAGCAGAGTATATATGTTCCTCTAATATATATGACAGACTATACTCAGTGTAAGAAGTGCTGTATCCTTTTCCTCATTTCTAAATTGCGAAGCATGTAGTTAGGGTGGCCTTGTGGTTGTGCTGGGGTATCTGTGCGTGCAAACAACTGTGCAGCAACATATAGTCACTAAAACTGCTTTTTTCTGAGTGCTGCTTCTCTGTGACTGTAGCAGTAGTGTTTGAGGTTACAGGCTGTGGTTAGCAGATTTTCCTGTAATGGACTCCTCCTGGATTCTGTCTTTCTCTCAAGCCTGTGGTGGTCATCTTTTTTGGTTAAAGGTATTTGCTTTTGGTTGCTAAATGTTCCTACAATAGGCTGTTCCTGGGATCTCTTTTCTCACACCTTCTCTGTCATGGAAAGATAGTCTGAAATTTATAAAAATTGTCTGAAAAATGTAATAGGAGTGGTGATTTTAATGAGTAGTTCTTAATGACCTATACTGTTCATGCATAATTTTGTTAGCTTTGCAGATGTTCAGCGTGTACTTCCCCCCTTCCCCCTTTCAGAGACATATGTTAATCTGACAAATTTGCCTCTAAATACATTAGAGTTTTGTGCTTATTGTTAGGGAACTTGAATGGTATAAATTGGATTTGTTGTAAAATATGCAGTATAAAAGTTTTGTGAATTTTGTAATCTTTGTAAATTACTTGGTGCACCCTAATTTTGCAGTTATTCTCTTACTTGTGAGAAAACCCTTACTGGACACATACTGTAACCTTTTTAAGCCTAAATTAAGGCCTAGATTAAACACAATTCTTTAGTTGAAGTCTTAACTTACATTTCATGTGGGTTTGAAGATCACTGAAGGGCTTGCTTCAGTGAGCTCTTTAAAAGTTAAATTTCTTTTGGGTTAAGGATACTAGATTTAATTTCAGTGTTTCAGTGCTAAATCCTGCTTTTTTTCAGTATTAGAGATAATGGGTTTAATTGTGAAGATATTTCTACCTTCTCCCTTCCTTACAGTGTAGCCTAAAGATTTCCAGAGTATTCCCAATTTTTAAATCTGGCAGTGAATGAGTATATATATTCCTCACTTGCAAATATGAATCATGTTAGACACTCCAAAACTGATATGATGACACCAGTTATATGTATTGCAAAACTGGGCAACCATATTGCATATAGATTTCTTACGAAGGGCACCATGAACTAAGACTGTGGCTGTACTAAATACTCATACTACACTTGGCATTCTTGTAGAATTCAGGGTGTAGTTCTAAAGTGAATTTCTCCTTGATATATCCTTGCTATGGAGAAAGCAAAATTTAGGATTCTGAGCTGAAAATAGCCCCCCAAAATACAGGCAGTTTCCATTTCACTTAACTGAGTTAGTAGTACAAGTTCTGGGGAATACTGAGTTGTACTGCAGCAGTCTCGAGCAATGCCGAGAAATGCCTGTGGTGTCACAGACTGATCCCCATATCCACATTTGAAAGGTTGGTCAAGGGGATACTGAAATAAAAGGATTATATTGATTTAAACTTACCTTAAGATGTTTCTAAACAGCAGAATAACAATACTGTCTTTACTTGCTCTATATTTTTTAAGCAAACCTTTTGCTTTATTGGAGTGCTTGCAACTATTTGAGAGACTTCCTAAAACACATCACTGTCAACCCTTGATCCGACACTAAGTCTGACTTTTGTTAGGTAGCTCAAAGGAGCTTCTGTTAGGGATGTCATGGAAAGCAAATGTTCAAACCCAGAGACTTTTGTTCTTCTCGGAGAGGACAGGATAAATTCCAGATTTACCATTTGGTGCATGAGGTATACTAAAAAGGATGACCCCGTGCTTAATGTCACGTAAGAGACTGCAGCAGGATGTCTCTGCATTCTAGGCATGTAAAAGGAGTGCATTCTAAGCATGTACAAGGAGAAATCTATTAAACCACTCTTCATTTACACAGTTTCACTGATTTCTGGCCTTATAGCTCCTATTTCAAGAACATAAATCTAAGGCACAGCTTATTTCTTTATATTTTCCTTTCAGGTCTTGAAAATAACTGTGTTATCATTCATAGCCTGCGAAAGATTTTTTTTTTTTTTTTTTTTTTTTTTTTTTTTTTTTTTTTGTATAGGGAGTTATTATGGTGGAGAGAGCTAAAAAAACTACATAGGAATGGAAAAAGAGATGAAAGTTTGGGACAATATGGACTCTTCATGAAAGTGAAATTTTTCTTCTGTGTTTTGGAGCAAGAGACAGAAACAATTTATGCAAGGGGCCAAATTTCCTTAGAAAGATGTTATCCTGGAAGGAGCTACTATTTTTTTTTTTTTTCCTCTTTCGGGGGGGGCGGCGCCCCCC
>JAWLRI010000039.1:789221-812115 GCA_034781795.1 Crypturellus tataupa | reverse complement strand
TCCCCCACCCCCCCCACCCGTCATTCACAAAAGCTTTCAGGCAAACAGAGACCTGCCAGCACAGGTATGTGTATGGCAGGGAAATGACAAAATAAACATAAACTAAAGAGGTCCTACCAGTCTGTGCTACGCTGCAGAGTTCCTCTGAGAGCTAGTTAGTGGGCAGAGCTTGATCAGGAAAGTTATTCTCTCACTGCTAACCAGGTTTGCAAGTGTTGCCTTAGGCTCTAACAATTATCTCTGATTTCCAGCAAGGCAGCTCAATCAAGCTGCTACATCAGGGAAAGATGGAAAGAAGTTTCTAAAGAGATCTTCCAGGTGCTTTACTGGGCTCTTCTCCAGCTTAAATCTCAGATAGGAAGCTGTTGCTTCTCTGTAAATTAGATTTTGGAGATGACAGATCTAATATTCTATAGATGGGACAAGATATCCTGTATCGCTAACTGATTTAAAGATGTGACTGAGGTAAAATGTTGTGCATCAGTTTGAGGTGAATAATGTGATGTTTCAATAAATGTTCATTTGAAATTGCCTGGGTGAAGGTGAAGTCCAAGATTATTTTTGTATATGTGGGTTTTTTTTTTTTTTTGTATAAGGTGTCTTTCTCTGGCTGAACGTATCCTTCTTTTGCACAGCACTTATGGAATTTGTTATGCCTTGTTGGCTATTTCTGTGTCAGTATTACTTTTTTTAATAGCAAACCCTTAAAGTCACTTGATGAGCAGTAACTCAATGTAGAGGCAGCCTATTGCGCCAAGTCTGCAAAATTAATTTTAGTGAAAGAAAATTTATAGGGGGAAAACCTTTGAATCTGTGCTGCTAGAAGCTCCTCTTAAATTCTCTTGATTTTGTGCTTATTCTGTTTTTATCTTTATATCTGTCTTACCTGAAGATGGTTCTCTGATATTTTCCCAAGAGCCAAATAATTTCTGAGCTTAAAGTTTGTCCTTTTAGAAAAGCCAGACCCCCTCTTTCTACCACTCAGTAGAGTGCAACTCCAGCATTTGCTCTTCTGGTTAGTAACTTTGCTAACAATTCCCCACAGCTTTGGTTGTTGGTGTTAACTGCTTTCAGCTGGTTACGTTCTCTATAATAGTTATGTACATATATTCAGTACAAAATTTTATTTTTGGCAACCGCTGATAATATTTGAAGAAGGGAGAATGCGAATAACTTGTATCCTACTAATTCTGGTTGTCAGTCTTATTAACAGTGTCAGCCATGTTTCCCCTGTTTGTTGTTTTTGGTGTTCAGTTGC
This sequence comes from Crypturellus tataupa, assembly GCA_034781795.1. Taxonomy (NCBI): domain Eukaryota; kingdom Metazoa; phylum Chordata; class Aves; order Tinamiformes; family Tinamidae; genus Crypturellus; species Crypturellus tataupa. The sequence continues at coordinate 810,857 of JAWLRI010000039.1, read as the reverse complement.
ATCTGTGACTTCTTTTCCTTTTTTTTTTTTTTTTTTTTTCCTAGTCCCAGTTGCTCTTTCCTTCTCTTAGGAGTGACTGAATACAGGGCTTGTCCATCTGAACTCAAAGCAAACTGTAAAAGAGAGAACCTAATATTTAGACATCTTTTCATCTAAACGTAAATCATTTTAGTATACTCTTTTCAAATACATTAATATGGGAGTATACTGAACTTTCAAAAAAAATAGTTTTGCATATGAATTTGGCTTTGGTATGTTTTCAGAAGTCCAGATATCTGCAAGACCAAAGATTATTCTGTTTATTATTTTTAATAGATTTGTTATGGAAGATTTTCAAGTACTTTTTGATCTTGTGTTGTTACAGGAGCTATTTGTAAGGAGTAAAAGGCCAGCAAATACATAGCAAGAAAAATGAGTCTCGGGATGATGCCATTAGGAAAATGGTGATATAGATTTACATAGATTTAAATATAAAAATTTATATTATATATTATATATTAACTTGGGCACATTTTTGAGTGCTTTATTTTACATACATATCTTTTAATCTTAATTGCATGTATTCCAGTCAATCTGGAAGATCTCTGGGTGCTCATTCCTAGAAACTTATAATTAATTTTAAATAAAGTACTTGAGCAGAAGAATTTAGCATATATAGTAGCATTTGTGATGTTGACATTTGATGTAAAGATGCAAGTATTCTAGTGCACCTTCTTTTAAAAGAAAGACTCTTTACTGTGGTTGATTGCTTTATATTAAGTTGAGCTAAGTAATGGCCCATTTTTAATGAGAAGATGATTATATTTTCAGATGTACCTGTGTTTACGTCAGAAAGCAAACTACTTCCTCTTGCTGCCTTCTGAATCTTGCTAGTCTCTTCTAGGAACTGGAGAGCGAGGTTTTACCTCTGGTCCCTCAGCAAAATTGCTGTTCCTGTGTGTAACACGGTGTAGGCAGTGCTGAGACATGAACATCACCCAAAGAGTCTTCCGTGATCATCTTCAATACTGTAAAGAGCGGATTTGCCACTGAGTTCTTTAGATTTAAAGAACAAAAGGGTTTTCTGACATGAGTCATGCGTATTTACAAAACATTATTCAGGAAGCAGTTAGGTGTTTTGCTGCTTGTAGATGTTTCGGACTCTGTTCTGAGGGGACTTTTCTGACCAAAAGTAGAGGAGCCTGGGCACTGAGCAGCTGATAGAAATGTACTGCCATCTGACTGCTGCAACAGGAGCTTGAAATCAGCGTGAGCTTTACAAGGGGTAGTTGTAGCCACTTTTGCATGTTAAATTTGGTTAATTTCTGTGTTTTGTGGGTTTTTTTTTTTGTGTGGGTGTGTATGTGGTTTTTTTTTTTTTTTTTTTTTTTTTTTTTTTTTTTTTTTTTTTTTTTTGGTTTTGTTTGATAGTGGTAACTATTCTGCAGGGAGTGAAGTGTTCTGTGAAGAGCTGTGAATTCTAATCTGTTTCTCCATCTTGAAGCTTAAGCATTAAAATGCAGATTTTAAGCATGTCTGGCCATCATGACAGTTATGTAGGCAGATACTAAGTTTAAGTGGTTTTTTTTTGGTGGGGGGAGGAGAAAGGGTGTTTAGATTCTGATGCTCTGTTGCCCTCTTTTTAATCTTTCTCCCATAGTCAACATTTAAAACAAGGAAGGAGAAATAAAAGGAAGGAAAGGAAAGAAGCTCTTCTACGCCTCTCTTTGAAGAAACAAGCTAATATTCACACTTTAATTTCAGAAGTTGGAAAGCAGGTTGCGTAAAAAGAGAATGATTGAAAGGGCATTAGTAACATATTATTCCAAGTTTACATTTTCTTAATGCACACTTCAAATATTTCACTACGAGACCTGTCTGTATGTTCAAAAACTTTTTTTTTTTTTTTTTTCCCTCCTCCCTACATCTCAGCTGCTGTTCTGAATGTCACCCGAGGCATCTCATCCACTGCACCCTGCACTCCCTCTGGCTCTTGTGGCCTTTTCCTGCCGAATGCTGTTGCGGAGGGCTGGCTGCTGGGCGACTTGTGGGTGCTGCTTTGGCTTCACTGCCAACGCCAAAGTGCCGCGCAGTAAATAAAGTGCTCCCTGGCCGGCGGAGCAAAGATGCTAAAAATATTATCAGTTACTTTCACTAATGGTAAGACCTTTGCTTGCAAGAAGGTCTGGCAAGTGCCCAAACTGCTTTCTTGTGGTTTTACTATAGTCCGTGATAGGTATTTGCTGAATTCATGTCCTCTTGTCTCTACAAGGAGTGTTATGCATTCAACAGTTAGTGAAATATTTACTCAGCTTGTTCTATACCTCCGTTCAAATTCTTCATTGAGTGTAATACTACTATAGTGATATTAAAAAAGTATGTATAGGTATATCTTTTTTCCAAGTTGTTCATAGATGTAATGATTCTTCTGTCTTTGAGATGTGAGCCCCATGTGCTTTCATGTGAGAATCTTATGCAGGAGCCCACGACTGCTTGAGACCAGAGCCTCTGGCAAGCAAGATCTGTTTTCCTCTGTGACTGAATTTTAGGTGCCATCCAGTTGGCTGAGGACATTTTGCTGGTTTTGTTTTTTTCCCTAAGCTGAACTGTACAGTTTTTTCATACTCTTTTTGGCCTGTAAATCTTTTCCCTACTTATGATTGATTTCTATGGCAGTGAGTTTGATGGGCTCCTCAAGTTCTTTGTAATACACGACCAAAAGATGATGGTTAGATGCAGAAGCTTTTTACCACTTTTTTTAACTGTACATCCCACCTGCTGTTTAGGTGGCCTGACTTGCCTTGTAGACTTCCCCAGATCGTCTGAGAGCAAAATAATTTCTCTTCACACGAGAGGTCTTCTGCCATCCTTTACTTCAGAGAGCGCTCCGCCTCAGTTCTGACCGTGCCCATTCTTTTCAGAAATTAAGTGCATAAGTTGCAATATCCTGTTTATTCCAGACTGAGAGGAGAAGGGAGCCATCTCACACTGTCACTGCAGTAGCTGGGATTTTCTCTGCCTGCTGGTGTGGCCTTTGTGGACACAGCTGTGCTTTGCTGCAGACGTCTGCTTCATGTGCTGGTAAAATGAAAGATTGGAAGCTCCCAGTTCTGAAGAGGGTGTTTTTGGTACTGCCTTCCTGTCTGGTTGCTTTGACACCCAACAGAGAAGTTTTGATGGTTGGATTTCATGGATAGTCTCAGGTTGTGTGTGTCGAAGTTATATAACAATACACGGATTTTAGCAAAATTGTTACAGGTGGTCTGTCTTTCAAGAAACCTGTTCAGAGCAGGTTTAGTTGATCTTTTATTATCTCAAGGATTCTAGTTTGCAGTGAAGCTACTGAGTATCTTGTCTTTTGCTTCTTGATTTTTCTTCCTCATTCTTTGAGGACCTCAGCTTCATTTTGTGCTTCTTCTGTGTTCAGACTCCCAGAAAAGTGTTGCTGGTGTGGAAGGCTTCACAGGCATTACCTCTAGTATCTCCGACCCATTATTTTCCCTCTTAGGGTGCTGCAGCAGCTTCATGTCTCTTGCTGTGTTCTCCCTGCCTGTGGTTTCCGTTCTTGGTGTGACCCGCTTTCTGTAACTTGTAGCCTCTCAATGTATAATAGAGAAAACTTCACTGCACTGCAGAGGGAGAAGATTTTAGTTTCAAAAAAGAGCATAAACGTGGATTCTTGTTAGACTTAAGTGTTCATCTTGTCTCCTTAGGATAGTGGTACTGGCTGTTATCTTGGCCAGTCAGTGGTTGGTGTATCCCTTCAGGATACCCACATAGAAGTAGGTAGGTAAGCACTGCAGAGGATCTATCTGTATTTCACAGTGTATTTTCAGATCTTTTAACAGTAAATATCTTGCCGACTGACGTTTTTATGGCAACATGGTGTGGTAGTGTATCTTTTTTCTTTTCATATAATGAGATAATGGTCTTTTAAGAGGCTTGAAAAGCTGTACTTATTGACTTGAAACCTTTGTTCATCTCATTGAAAAATAGAACGTCAAGCCAAGTGCCTAGAAATTTTGTTTAAGCTGTATCAGTTTGATGCAGTCATGGGGGTGATTCTGTGAAGGCTCTTCTGGCTAGGTAGGTTCAGAACCATTAGGTCCGGGCTGCCTAGATGCTTTTCCTATCACTAGGGAAATATGATGTCCCTTATAGTTGTCTCCGTGAAAGGTTACTACTTCCAATTTAACTCCCAATTTGAATTCATCTTTATTGGATCCAAGATAGGATGCACAAGGCCTTGCAGTTTAGAGTTGTGCGTCCTAGGCAAGCAGAAATGTGGCATCAGCTTTCTGGAACTCCAAGCAGTGTGGAGTGTGTTACAGGTGACCGTCTTTGGGCAATAGTGATAGTGTTGCAACAGTATAGCAGTGTCAAAGGACAAAGCCTTGGGAAATCGTCTCTTCTTTATCAGGACAGCCAAATAAATTAACATCTAGGGGTTTGGATTTGTCATTAGTTCATATTCTAGGTGTTCAGACTTTATAAAAATCTGAGTGACTTCATGTCTTCAGTCCAGTTGGGGATTTGGACTACATGTTTTAGAGGACATCTAGAAATGGAGTTTAGTCAACTCTGCTTTGTGTTCAGAGCAAAACACTTGAAAAGTTTTAGTTCTGCAGTGAAGTGTGTTGGGATTTGGATATCTTGGCAGTACCATGAGGTTAAGACTTGCCTCAGGCCGATGGGAAAGTTGGTTGCTCTTTCATGTATTAGCACTGCTTTTGTTTAGACTGACTCCTGCATCTTGCTGGGAATGTATAAAATGGAAGAGTGTCTATTTCTAGCAGTGCTGATTTCTGATTATTAGTCTATACGTTTAACTTTTCTTGAATTAAAATTCAAGATTGTGTCAAAATGTCCTTTAATAAGAGGAGAACTGCTGAAAAACACCTGCAATGCTTTAGGTAGACCTAACTCCCTGGAAAAGGAACAGTTATGTTACACCATAAAACCATGCAACGTAAACAGGAAACTTAGTAATCTTCTCTGACATTGTAAGCATTTACTTATAGTAGTCCAAACCAGATTTCTTTTTAGTATATATACTCCTTATTGCTGGTATACCTTTTAAATTCCCTTAGGAACATGTGTTTATACTTGTTGTATGTGGCAATCTGAAATCTAACTAAATTTAGCGCTTTATTGGTTTTAGGAATTTCTGTTGATAGTCAGGAGCCTTCCGTTGGAAATTCACCCTGATGAAGCCTGCCATTAATATACCTATCCCAAACATTAAGGAAGATATCAATTCGTTTTCAAAGTTACTTTGTTAGAAATATAGTATGAGAAGGAATTAAAATGAAATGTGAAAAGGAATTACTAAATAATAAGTGTTAATAAAATAAACATCTCAGTGCTTCAGTATTTGCCAAACATGACACCTGGCTTGTGAAGGAGAACCTGTCTGCAAAGCAGAGGCAGTGGAGTTTTGGTATCCTTCACGTGCTACCACGTGGAGATATAGTGCTAGTGCCTATAGTGAAAGATAATGCAAGATTATGCGTCTTTTATATTTAATGTTTATTTCCTACTAACTACCTTAAATTTAATTTTGTGCTCCTGCCAAAGCTTTGCATGTTTGAGTAATTTCTGAATCCCGTTCCATTGTTTTCAGTACGGGTCGCTGGTGTTTGTTCTGCTTTGAATTTCACGTGCTGTGTCCTGATTTCCTAATGGCCATTTAACACTGTCACAAACCAGCATAAGGTGCAGCTGGCGTAGAATATGTGAGAGCATAAGTGTAAAAATGCTGTAGGTAAATACAGTAAGTGGTGAGCTTGGGTTTAGTCTTTCGTATGTGGTTCAAATTACTTTTAATTGATAGTTGCATTTCTGTGTGACATGTAGAATGATATTGCCATAAAAGTTACCATACAGCAAATTTAGGATTACTATTTTTGTTCTAATCAATAAGATTATAGCAAATTTCAAGTATGTTCAGCTAGATGTAGTTGATCAATCTATCTCATTTATATTTAACTACCAGCAAATTTAGAATCTGATTTCTCCTAGCTGTATATGCTTCCCTTACAGTCGGTGGATAGAAAATATTCCAGAAGGCATGATATTCCTCTTATCATGCTTCTCTTGAATGTCTGTAAAGCAAGCACTTAAGTTTTGCTCTTGAAAACGCAAGATTCTTCATGCAACTGTCTGTTCATGGATCTGACCTGTTACTGTCAAGGAGCTTGCTTGGTTTGGTGGAAATAGAAAAGGACCTCAGTACCTAGAGAATTTTTTTTTTCTGGTGCTTAGCGCAAACATAAGTGGAGAGGGATTTGTGTGTAAACAGTGAATTCCTGCAAGTGGCTGTAAACAGTAGGGATGAAGATCACTGGTCAACAGAAAATTAATTCTGCAGGTATTTGAAGTTAATGCAGAATAGGAATATCTTGGGTTTGAAAGGAGATGCCGAAATTAATTCCATTTTGAACAAAAGTCATAGCAAATCAAAGGTGAAAATATTGACAGTATATATTAGTCTGGGCTAATGAAAGTGAGGCTGCAGAGAAAATATCTTTCAAAGTAATTCTTTTATAGGGAATAGTAGAAGCAAGTATTCAAAATGCAAATATTAAAAGTGTACTAATTCATCACAAATAAAAGTAGACTAGTTTGTATTATCTGATCTTGGTGGAGAAGAAATATGTATAAAATGACATATGTATGTGTGACTAGATACAAACCATTTTTTTACCAGTATGAACACAGTTTTTACTAGGATTTGTAAATTAGATAATCAAATTTTTCTGATAATGAGTTACTTCCTGTTGTTTTACTGTGCATAACCTAGAGATTCAGCATCTTTGGTTTAGTTATGTTTTTAGTCCTTATTGAAGTTTAGAGTACTTGACATAGAATTTTCCAATTTTGCTGACACTTTAATGTATACATCAAGCCTAATAAACATCTGTGAAAGAAGTTGTTTATTCTGTCTCCAGTTTTGAAAGGTGACTGGTCAATATGCTTAGTATACAGTATTTCTGAAAGCTAAGTTAAAAGAAGAATTCAGAGTAACCGGTAAATATGACAGAATCATTTTCTTAATTACCAATAACCAATTTCTCTTTTCTAAGTAATTTTGTTTCAACTCTTAATCATCTGCATTTAACTTCCTTCTAAAAAATCAGCTAACTTCTAGACTATTTGATGTGGTTGGTTTTTTTTCCCCCCTCTTTTTAAATTTTTGTTTTCAGTTTCTTTGAAGTTGTGTGGTGCTAAATTGTGTTGCAGTGGTTGCAATGAAGAGCATTTTTTTTTTTTTTTTAAGGCCATATAGAAACTGAGCTTATTTAACTTGGATATTACTTTTGAAGCTTAAACTAATGGCGATAATATAAAAGCAAAACTTCTAAAGCAACCCAGTGTCCTTAGATCTGAGTACAGGAGAAATAGTAGATACTATGTATCTTAAGGGCTTTTGACACACTCTTGCGTGATACATACACGTACATAACTAAGGTGAGGAAATACGACCTTTGATGCTACTATAAGCTATCATGTTGTACTGTAGTAGCAGGTTATCTCGCTATACTGTGAGCAGTTCACTGTGAAACTGTAAGGATGCATCTTGGTGAAGGTTTCATGTTTGCTTCCTTGAGTGCAAATCTTGTCAATATTTTCCTGAATTATTTGATGATAGAACGGGAAGTAAATGTGCTCCTTTTGCCTAAAAAGACAGCTACAGAACTGGCTGTGAGCATGATCAGCCAGTTAGCAGGGAGCGATCTAGTGCTCATGCATCCCTAGCCATTCCAATTGGGCCTAGGGTGTTGGGAGAGAGAGGGAAGCAGATGTTGTGCCAGGATGTATAAATAGGAGTGACTATATAGAAATGATGGTTAGGATCTCATGCAGTGTAGCGTAATAGAAGAAGTATATGGACCATTAAAAAGATTGAAAAGAAAGGTGAGTCTAAAAAGTTTTCTTTTAGAAAAGAGAATACTAAGAAGAGAATTGAGCTTTGAGAGTATTAAAGGAAAGAGATAGGAAAAATTGTCTTTTGCTCTGTTGGAATGGGTAAGATGGTCATGGATGTTTGTAGCAAGGGCTTTCGGAAGTGGCACGAGGCATCTTCCTTCCCTAGCTACCAAATCCGGGCAGCTTTGGTGCAGTTGGCTCAAGCTGTAAGGAAATGAGAGGGAGGAGGTGAAATACAGCCCTTTTCTGGCCTTGCTAGTAAAAGCTTCGCAACTGAAGGGCTTTCCCTTCTTGCATGAGAAAAGGGAAATGTAGTTTTGTTTTGAAGTTACAATACAGGATTTGCTGATTATGCCCTAAGAACAGTTGTTTACTCTGTGACTAAGTTTATAGTAGCTATAGGGGGAAAGAATATAAACCTCCCTAACTTTCTGTTATGATTATCTTGTATTTGCGTGTTGAATATGGTGCATGCTCCCGCTCATACGTTTCTAGGGCTACATATAAGATCCATTCCACAAATGGCAATTCTAAATTTAACAAAATAAAGGAAAAATAGTACTGTCCAAATGGTTGCTACTGCTAAATGTACAGACGCTGGAATGAAAACCACTACCTTAAGATGGACAGAGAAACCCGCATTACTAAGCATGGGTGACGTAGTCTCAATTTAGACTCTAAATAGGAGGGAGTCTGTGGGCAGCTGTGTCTTGTGGTATCGGGGCTATAAGGATTCAGACACCTGCCAGATGGAAAGGATCAACGTGTCTGTGAGACTTTAGCAGTGCTCTTCAGATTATTGCGGCAAAAGTAATTCTTACTCTTATTTAAAAAAAAAAAAAAAGTGGGTTTTCTGCAATAATTTATACCTTTAGCAATATTTTAGCATGTTGTCATAGTAATAGAAATTTCAAACACCCCTACACTGACCATCTTTTCCCCCAATTATGTGTGGTTTCCACAGTATTTTGCCCTGTTTCTATTCCCCCTTGTGAGGAATTTGTTATCAGACACATCCATATTCCAGTTTAGCCAAGTTCTACTCACGTGGGTCTCTCTCTGCTTGCTGCAAATGCCCCAGAAGGGAGAGTATCTCCTCATTGCCTAGCGTAGGTACTTGAGTAGGGAGACGCTCTCCCTTTTATACAACCAGCGAAATCTGAAACTTTCTGTTGATTTTGGTGCTGCTGTATGATGACTTTCCAGCCTTTGGAAGCGGAGGGAGTGCAGGACAACCTGGCCAGTGCCCTGTTGACGGGAGGAGACTCTGTGCGGAGCAGGGCAGTGTTCCCCATAGAGCAGCCCCCCTGACTTGCTCCTTCCTGTAGCCACTTGCCAGCAAAGGAGCCTCTCAGGCTCTGGAGTCATGCGGCCCTCATGCTGGCTCAGCACCTGGCTGAATCTGGTGCATCTGTGCATCAGGGTTGTGTTGATACTGAGTTGCTTAAATCTGAGGAAAAGGTTTTACAAGGGACAGTGCGAAACACTGTGCGGTTGTCATGTTGTAGCAGCTGAGTTCCTGCGCAAGTTGAAGCCAGAATAAATTGATCTTGATGATCCACAAAGATGAGTCTCTGCTTTCATAGATTTTTTTTTTTTTCTCCTGTGTTTCCTTCAGTGAATCAAAATTGTCTTTTTAAGAGATAAATTCTAGATTATTTTTAGAATAAATTGTCATTGCAGGTTGAGGACACCCATGCTCTTTGCCTTTCTGCCTTCACAAAAGATGTTAGATCTCTGCAGCCATATAATTCATGTTGTGAGCCCCTTTCTTTTTCAAAGTTGGGGGAAGGCTTATTACTGTTAACTGTTTACTTTTTTTTGTCTCAAAAATACTGCTGTAGAAGTGAAGTTTTGACAATTATTTGACTCTTAGTAGGGCATATGATTACTACTTTCTATTGCATTTACTTCTTTCTTTAAAGATATTCAGACACTTTATTGTTTTACGTTTATTATATTTTGACTCAGTGTGTAGCATTTTGTAGTGGAGTGTTTTTCATTTATGAAGCAATGAGAATAGTAAGAACAAGAAGAGCAAGCAACAGTATAATTTACTAATAACATTTTATCAATCTACTTCATTTACAGAAAGTGTTCATCAGTCAAAGCTTGCTTACCTTAGCAGAGACAAAAAATTAATGGGCAAAAGTGCAGCGTGTAGGTAGGTAGCTGCTTTCAGTGCACTTAAGGTTCTTTGTGGAGAACCTTGTTCTAAGGTAATGGAATAGTCATCAAAACGTATGATTTTAATGTTTTAAAATATTAAGGCGGTGGATTCAAAGATGAGGTATTGCAGAAAAGTGACTTAGAAGTATATTCATGTGTCCCACTTTTATAATGAACTTAACATTTTGTTTGTTTATTTTTGGTAGAGGAATGATGTATGAATATGCATATGCCAGAGAAAGTGAAATTATTTTAATTTTTAAAATAATATTTGAAAAATAGAAATATTTTTTCCGATATATGTAAGTAAAAATTGCCTTTCTAATATTTTCCCAAGTGTGAACATGCCTTCCCTAATTTAAGTTTTAAGGGACTGGACATCTTTAATTTGCTGACTATCAGTATTTTAACTTTAATTCATATAAACATACTACAGTAGTAGTTATGCCTGAATAAACTCCTTTCTTCTGTAGTATTCTGTAATCATAGTAAAAGTCAGCGAGGGTACCAAGACTGTGACTTTGCAGCAGAAGTGCATCCAGTGTTGATGGATGAATTTTGAATTTCAGCATATAGTTAGTACTTAGATTTTTTTTTTCTCCCTTTATTAAAATAGATCCTGAGCTAAAACGTTCTCTATTAATAGTCTATTTTGCAAGTATATGTTCTTTTGGATTGTGTTCCTTCAGCTCAAATACTAAAAACTGAATAATCCTTTAAAACAACCTTTGCTGTTTAATCAGAAATATATTTTAATAGAGTGTTTCTTAGGTCGGATTGCATTTAATTCAGTAAAATCATATTTGAAGTGGGAAAGTGTAGTTTGGGGAACTGTACTATCTTGGCATCACTGAAGTAAAAAGTCTGTGGCTTTGTTTTTTATTGTAAGTTTCATAATCCATGGTGTTCTATTGTGCAGCCCATATGGTGTAAAAGTAGGAAAAGTTAACATTTCTAAAAGCTTGGCCCTTATGTCATTTTAGAAGTAAACTTGGTTATTAGGGAAGAATTTCAGCAAATCACAAATTATAAACTCCTGGGAGCCTTCAAGTTATTAGGGGGAAAAAAAGTTTTGAATGTGGCATGAAGATAAGATGTGAGAAGTTAAAACCATGTGAGTTAACTTTGTTTTGCCATGCATAATGTTGAAGTAGAATGGACATGTTCCTAGGAGCATGTAACAACAAGTTTTAGGCTCTTCAAAAATAATACGAGCATAAGAGTTGGTAAACCTGAAGAATAGCTCGCTTCTAGTGCCTATTTCATTCTACCTTTTGGCAGATATTTATTTGAATCTGGATAGTCCTAGAAGTAATTTTCAAGTGTTTTTTTGTTAATTTATGTTGTTTATGCCCAGTTACACCTAAGTAATAGTACTTGAATTTGAATACGGACTTTCCTCCTAGCTCTTGAAGCAGAATTCCTGATCATTTGGGAAAAAAAAAAATATGCTTGTTTCTCAAAACAATTTTTCAGAGTTTGCTTTTGCTTCCCAAGGTCCTCTCCACTTTGACTTTTCTAGGGTAGTTTACCTCCTTGTTGGAGAGTGTGCCTTTTCACAGATAGCTGCTGAGTGAGAAGCACAGCGTGCTTCTCTTCAGCCTCTCATACAGTAGTAGAAAGAAGCTAAGGTGTGTGCAGCCTCCTGTGGTGGGTTGCAATTCCAGGCTGGCTTAGGCTCTGGTTTGTGACCACCATTTAAAGTACAGCTTCTGTCAAGCACAAGTTAGAGAAACTGCATACCTTTGAAAGCAGAAAGACAATAGCCATGCTGACTTAATTGCTGTGATAAGGGAGATGAGTGACTACTCTGCTTTTTGAATGAATTTATTTTGGATTGGGGTGATAGAACCCCTTTCTATAGCACAGAATTCTTGGAACAGGTACGGACACCAGGATATGGGAGCAAGGATTTGTATAGCTTGTGTGCTCTTAGCCATGTGGTTGAGGAGTGGCTGCTCAGCCCTGCTTATTTAAATTTGGACTAGATCTGATATTTTATGAAGCAGTACCAGACTGACCTGTTTTGAAATACTGGATTCATAGATTCATGAAGTCATCCACTTATTGACAGCAGTCTTCAGCTCTGCTTCTTCTGAAGTGCTAAAATGGCTTCGTGTTGTAGAAGAAACCTGCTTTGGTTGTGCACTTCAAGTTTTCAGGTGCTTCTGTTTTCCAGTTTTTTCTAATACCTTTCGTACCAAGAGGTATAAGATTATACTTAATGCATGTTTTATTTTCCTTTAAAGAAGGTGTTTTACAACAGACCTTAAAACAGAGATGCCTTCAACATTTCATCGTGAAAACGTTACCAGTTGTCTATTTTTGTTTGTTTCAAGTCTGAGAGAACAAGTTTGCTTCTTTGCTCAAAATTGAGATAGATATTTCAGAGACTCCCATTTAGAGGATCTGTCAGTCCCTATGAGTGCATATGGAAAAAGACACTGCAAAATTCAGCTTTTGTATAAAATGCAAGACAAATTTAAAAAGTCAATGCTCTTTACAGAAAGAAATTGGAGAATCTTTGGAAAGAACAGCACATGTGCTTATATCTTGATGGGAAGAAGCAAGTGTCAGTGCAGAGCAAAAGAGGAGCTGATAAATGCCAGATGTCAGTGAGTTTCCAAAGGGTATTCAGATTTTCTCTTAAATTCCATTAACTTTTAGGCGTAAGGCCCATTCCCTCCCCACCCCACCGGCAATTTGTTGGATCACTATGAGTAACAGAGACTTGAGAACTTTCCTGTGAAATTCTTCAGAATTGTGGTAAGAAAGCAAGCTACTAAACTGTAAAAACAACAACAGGAACATAGAAATGACCAAAGAGGTACTGTTCACCTAGAAAATAAAAAGCCTCAACAGGGCTAATTTTTGTTAGTTAATTGGAGTGCAGATTTCACAGCAAGCTCAGGAAAAACGAGTGCAGAGAATTTTGTGTGCACTGCTTTGCACAAAGTGCACCACTTTGAGGGTGCGGAGAATAATTTAAAAGTTCGGAATCATAATATATTAAAGATCTTTAATAACCTGAAAGGCAGAAACTTTTTCAAGTTTTCTTTTAAAGTTTCCATCTTTTGAAAGATAACTTTCACTTCCTCAGTTTTGTCTGCTTAACCAGGGCCGAACCTGTCTAAGCCAGCTATCTAAGCACTTATCCAGAGCTTAGCAAAATTATCTTTTGAAAAAAATTGACTCGTGTATCTTTTTCTATATATACTTTTCATGTCTTCCTAACAGATTCTGTTCCTGTAGCGTTACTTTCTCATGGCACATTAAACTATATATCAAGTACTAAAATAATTGGTATTGTTCAGTAGTTTCAGCTGGAAAAATATTTTAGACTGAAGGTTAACACTTTCATGAGATGTGTGTGGATAATGGTGATTGAGGGATCTCTTAGGATCTGTGGACTTACGATGTTTTGTTGTTGCTGCTCTTCTGTCACACACAAAAAGCTGATTCAGAAGCTGAAGGAAAAGAGTATGTGCTGGCTGGGGAGATATGCACTTTGAGATGAAAAGTGGGATGGCAGAAGTGGTTCCTACCTTCCGCTGTTCTGCTCCTGTCCCAGAGGATAGAACAAGGGCTTTACTGCAAGGGCCTGCTGCAAATCAAATCCCCTGCTCAGCAGAGCTTGCTTGCAGTCACTCTGCAGTAGCTGCAGGCTTGGAGTAGATCATGGTTATGAGCAAGTGAATTATTGTCACTTACAAGCTAACTTTAGAATATCCTAAGTTCTCAAAGGACACTTTGAGTGTCACTTGTGCGCACCATCACTAGTATGGGTATTTTTTTGTTTGTTTTGTTTTCAAAGCTTTTGTTGGGTATTCAGTTTAAAAAGCAAATTATCTAGACTAGTAAGTTATAATGTATTCTTCCTTCTAGGAAAATATAAAATAAATGTTTCCCATCTGTAACAGAACTCACTTCACAATTGTATAAAGTCATATTCCCCCAAATCTTTTATGATTCTAAGTGTTTTCAGTGCCGTACTTAGATGTGGGTGTTGCAGCAATCTAGTGTTTTTTTTTTTATTCATTCTAAACAGAAAACTTTTGATATATGTTTTCCATGTATGTGGATTTTTTTTTTAGTCTTTTTATGCTTACCTGCACACATTAATACTTTTTGAAACTACTTTAGAAACATATACTCAGTTCAATGATCAAAAGAACTAGAAAAAGAAAAGTTTATGTTTGTGGAAAACTGCGTATTTTGTAAATTCTGCTTTATGTTTCTCTACGAAGTGTCTAAACATGCTGCTTCCAGGAACCTTTAATGGCAGAGTTCAGTTCAAGCACAATGCATACTTCAGTTTTTGCCACTTACAGTTTTTGAGCTAAGTATTGTTTACTCTGTGTCTTTGAAAAAGAGCTGCTTAGGTGAGTAGCAGTAAAATAAAAAATGCTAAATTAAACAAAACAATGCATGTAACTCATAACAGCCTCCAGCTAACAAGTGCATAGATTTGTAATTAAATGTATCACCACTCTGATGCTCATAAGACAAATCCTTACCTTTAAATAATTAGAATGTTGAGTGAAAATGTTAAAATCTTTAATAATATACAGACAAACTAGATACATTTTTCTGAAAATAATTTTACATTTTGAAAACATGGCCAAGAAATTACCCTTTTTATACCCAGAATTGTTTTTCCTGGACAAGACTTAAGGTTGGAATAACATTTGATTTTAAAATCAAATGTCTAACTTTATTAATTTTCTTTTGGGTGAAGAGGAGGAGGAGTGTCTTTTTTTACGGCTTGCCTGACCATAAGAAGATTTGGAATAATTTGGCATCAGATTTTGGTGTCGTGTTTTCAAATCCTTGCATTTTTCCGTGTCTGCAGTACTGACAAACTAGGTAGAGACTAAAATTAATTTGAATGCTTTGCTGTTGCAAGTCTAGACTAAGGTGTAATAGTGCTCCTGATCAGGAATCATCTTGGAATTGAGGCCTTCAGTAGAAAAGGAAATCGTGTTACTGAGGTCTTCATTTTGCAAACACTTCACTGAAAATAAAGCTTTCTTTGTGAGCAACATGATACCTGTCTCTCTGTATTTGCAACTTCTGAGCTAAAGATTGACTACTCTCATCTTAAACAAAACTCTGTATTTTAGTGAGAACAGTAGGTTACAGGAAATAATACACTATTATTTTGCCAGGCTTTTGACATGCTAAACTTTACTGTCTTGTCTTGGAACTCTGCAGTCTGAGCTTGCACTACTCAGACTATTTGAGGAGCTCTGTTTTAAAATAGTGGCATAAAGTCTGTTGCTTCAAAAGAGAATTACTTTAGAATGAAATATGACATTACTTCAGTTTTTGATATTAGCATAAGGTTTATAGTACACACTAAGGGCCAAGATTTTAAATTGTGGGAGTCTGACTGAAAGCTACATTCTTAAGTGGTGGCATGCATAGTTGTTGAGTTGATTTTGATAGCTTTAATGGAGAACAGGATGACTGAAGAGATTTAGTATAAATCTGTAGAAAATTAGTTCAGTGAAAAGGCTTCATTTGTGTTTACTACTATCTTAACTTTAGGTGGTGGTTGCATTGGTGACAGCATGTTAAGGATGTCATTGAATGCGTGGCTTCTCTTCCAGCATTGAGTAGCATCAAATTCTAAAAATTCTTTTATAAAATGAATAAATTTTTAAAATGGGTTCAAAATTGAAGTTTAACAGTGTATTTAACACCTTAAATGGCTACCCTTTCATTATCCTTAAAATAAATTTAGTTTTCCTTTAAGCTGGGTCTTTTTTCCCTTGTTCTTTAGGTGTGACATAAAATACCAAGGAGTTACTTTGCCAGTTTTACTTTATTTCTGAGTCTGGTGCAGCAGTAATCACAATGCTGTTTGGCTTTGCAATCAGAATGGTGCAAAAGAAAAAAAAATAGGCCCTGGATATTTTAAGACCCATGCTGCTTAAAGCATCCTAGTGCTTCCATTAAAAAAAAAAAATGTGTTTTAGAGATTCCTTCCTTCTTTATGGGTCTGCCAAAAGAGTCACAAACTCTTAAGTATGTTTTAGGATGGCATGCTAAAAGGCCACATATGAATTTCACTGTAACCTGCCTGTGCTCTGGGGAGACTTCTGCATTTGCAGAATGTACTTTTAGTATTCTTGCAATGCCTGCAGAAGGAGAGTCCCTGAGAGGCAAGGAGGCTGCCAGGAAGTTGTGGCAGCTCATAAATATGTCTTTCTCATCAACAATTCAATATACTAAACATTCTTAGTGTTTTGAATTTTCTGGTTTTCTTTTAAGGTAAGACAAGGTGTTTGACGTGTGGTATGTACAGTGTGAGTCTTTGGCCAGGATATTCTTAGCTATTTCTATTTTTAAAACCCTTCTGGGGGGGAAAAAAAAAATTAAAGGCTTCTAAAAAGCCTTAATATTTTCAGCATAAAATACAAATAATGGAGTTAGCTGTTTCTTTAATATATAACATTCAAATATATATATATTTCAAATTCATAACTTATAATTCAAATGCATAACCTGTACTTTGCATTTTGGTTGTATGTGTGAGCATAGGATTAGATGCATCGTTAAAATGAGTTGTGTTTTCTTGCGGTTGTCGTCTGCGGATCTGCTCATCCATAAATAAAATAAACCCTAAACAACTTACCGCTTTTTTTCTGGCAGAAACTCCAGTAGAAAATGGGCCTAGTACTGATTTACTTAGTGTCAACAAACTCCATTTGACTAATGAAAAAAGAAAGTTACTGTTGCTTCCTGTTAGTCCTCATCCTCATCTTCCTATATAGTGTATACTATGCTTAACTGCCGGAAATACTGAGGAAACCGAGGCTTGCTTCAAATAAAATGTTTCAGATGAAACAAGCCTCCAAGTTTTGGCTGTGTCAAGGAGGGCATGGGCAGGCATTTCAGCTGTCTCCAAATGTAAGTGGAATGTGATGTTATGCAAAATATAACTGTGGTGTTCCTGAAAGAGTAGCATGTTTAGAGTCAAGTTGGAAATGTGCTGGCCTGAGAGATGGTTACCATTCATTATCTAAAGCACAGATCTGCGCTGTTGACCGACATTCTCGACTGAGAGCAAGTAAAAAATTTAATAAGTCCTATTTCTTAAAATTTCTCCCATAGTAGAAAAACTTTGTGACGGAAACTTCTGGAAACTCCTAAGATGTTGAGAACGTGTACCAGTTTTGAATTACTTCAGAGTTTATTCTAACCTCTCAGTTTTTAGCAAGAAGCTTCATGTTTGCAAACACTCCCCCTCAGGGGGGAGGGCCAGGTTAGGAAGCACTTAAACTGGCCATGCACAAGTCTGTGGCCCTGATTGGAAGCAGGAGTTGGCCTATATCATTCTTGATTATCTTTGAAAGATCTTGATGATCAGGAGAGGTTCTTGAGGACTGCAAGGTAGCAAATGTCACTCTTGTCTGCAGGGATCTGGAAACTACAGGCCAGTCAGCCTCACTTTGATCTCTGGAGAGACAGTGGAGTAACTAATCCTGGATATTGTTTCCAGACATACAATGGACAAGACGGTAATTTGAAGTAGCTAGTGTGGATTTATGAAGGGGAAATTATGCTTAATCCTGTAGCCTTCTAGGATGAGATGACCGGTTTGGGGGAGAGAAGGGAAGGATGATGTTTATTTCTATTTTGGAAGTCTCACATGACGTCTTCATGGACAAGCTGGTAAAGTGTGGGCTAGACAAGTCATCAGTAAGGTGAATTGAAAACTGGCTGAGCTGCAGTGCTCAGAGGGTTGTTACCAGCAGCATGAAGCTTAACTGGAGACCAGTTACTCACGGTGCCTGCCCAGGGGTCCCTACCAGGGCCAGTACTGCATGTGGGAAGGAGGTGAGAGTTTGGCCAGCTCCAGAGCAACTTTGCAGAAAAGAACCCTTAGGTACTGGTGGACAGACAGCAAGTTGAAGGCGAGGCAGCAATGCACCCTTGTGGCAAAAAAAAGCTGACAGAGCCCTGGCTGCACTAGGCAGTGTTGGCAGCTTGGAAGTGCTTCTTCCCTGCTCAGCACTGGTGAGATCGCACTGGTGGCGCTGGGCCTAGTTTTAAGAGGCTGAGGGAGCTGGGGTTATTCAGTCTGGAAGAAGGGTCCGTGGGATCTTACCAATGTTTATCTGTTGAGAGGGTGTAAAGAAAAAGGAGACATTTTTCATAGTGATGCCCAGTGACAGGAAGAGAATGGGCAAAAGCTGAAACATGGGAGATTTGACTTGAATACAAGAATACACTTGCTGTGCAGATGACTGAACACTGGAACGTATTGTCCAAAGCAAGGCTGGGAAGTCTCCATCCTTGGAGATACTGAAAAGGAAAGCTGGATGTGGTCCCAAGCAACCTGCTGCTTCACTGTGCTTGAACAGCAGGGTTGGACCAGATGCTGCACAGACAGATCTGGTTTCTTACCCCAACTGTCCTATGATTCTGTGATCATCCTGTGTACAAGTTCATGATTCAGCAACTTCAAGAAATTTCGCAAATGATATCAAGAAATTTCAGGAAATGATATAAAACAGTGAAATATAAATGTATTTAATACACAAGTATTTAATACTTGTGTATTAAAACGTTTTAAATTGTATGAATTAATAAAGTGCCTAGCTATCAGCACATGAAATAGCCTTAAATGGAAGTGGTACACCTATATTGGAAACTATCTTAATTATGTCATCATTTTGGAG
The DNA here is from genome assembly GCA_034781795.1 of Crypturellus tataupa. Lineage (NCBI taxonomy): Eukaryota > Metazoa > Chordata > Aves > Tinamiformes > Tinamidae > Crypturellus > Crypturellus tataupa. Next base: position 792,090 of record JAWLRI010000039.1, on the reverse strand, counting down.
GCTTAAGCATGTATGTGTATATGCATGCACAGTGTTTTCCTCTTAGCATGAAATTTAATATGTATGTACTTAAATAAGACAGGGTCTGTGGCCAAGCTTATAAAAGAGTTTGTATAGCAATATGTACTCGTCTATGATGAAGTACTGAAAAATATAGTTTATGCTTGCCATGAATTTGCAGTACAAAATAGGGTATATATGTAGTCCAGAGAGAATTTCTTGCTTTCTTTTTAGAACCTCTTGAGGAACTCATCAACACAGTAAAGAACACCCGAGAAACCTTTTAATGTGGTAACTGTGTCATTTCTGTAATTATGGGAGCAATTATCTCCCAGAAAGTTGAGCGAGAGAGTCATTAGCAGACTTTGGCTGGATCGGCACCTGGTTCTTTCTCCAGGTTGAGCTCTATTTAGCCCTGGCTGCATCATGTGTGTTGCCTGCTTTGGGGAAAAGGTGCTGAGCGGCTAGGAGGGGTATTGAATGCCAGAGAAGTATCTTCATGTCACTTTTGAAGCAGTACCTTAGGAGAGAAAAATATTTTAGCATGGTGGCAGCATACACGATCTCTTTATTGTGAAGCAAAAGTCTCCCTTCCTGTTCTAAATTCTTTTTGAAAATCTATTTGAGTGTTTATTGTCTACTGAATACCAGAGAAGAATGAAAACCAGATAGTTTTCTTTTATTTTCCCTTGGGCTTTTTAAGTTTTTCATGAAAATGCTTAGGAAAACATAATTTCTCTCAATTCTTTACATTGTCCTCTCTAGAGACACTGTAAATCAAGATATTAGGATGGCAAATCTGGTTACTGCTTGATTATTGCTTACTCTGCTTAATTCTCTCTGTAGTTAATTCTCTCCATAGGAGAGGGTGTGTGTAATATAAATATCCCTTGACTTTTTTTTTTCTCTCTCCTGCTGTGTACCCATACACGTATTGTGGAATATATACTAGTGTGACTAGATGACTGTCTTGTTTTGCCATATTCTAGCAAAGGGGGATACAATAACAAGGCTTTGACTGCATATCTTATGTCCTTCTTCTCACCCTGTGAAGTTTTCAGTTGAAGTTATGAAGTTATCTAATATATAGATAATACCAAAGCCTATTTTATAAAGGTGTTTTGTTTGAGTAGAATGTACAGACTTGTTTAATCAGTGGCCTTTGTGTCATGTTCTTATTGCCTCTGTGAGAAATATATAGGATCTCTTACCATGCTTGGTATGTTTTTTGTTTGTTTTGTTGTTGCTGTTGCTGTTTGTTTCTTTTCAAAGGAGTTAATTTCTTCAAGGATTACATGCATTTCACTTAGTTTCACGCAGAATATATTTTCCATGAGTTTGTTATACCTGGCTGCTAAAGCAATATGAATGGGAGCCAGCTGAGATCAAACGGATAGTGGTGGTTGAAATGAGATCCTCTGGGAGGAAACCTTTGAGGCAGAATGAGAGAGGCCAATTCCAGATCCTGAATCCTGAGAGGAGAAAAGGTTATGCTCCCAAAGAGATGCAGTGAAAATGTGTTTGGGTATGGCACTTAGATATTGCCAACAGGATAGAAAAGTCTTTAAAGACTTGAGTTCTTCCTCAGAACTGAGTTTAAGTGCATGTAAGAGCATAAGATACCTCCTACATAGAGTTGTACAGATAAGATACAACATATAGTTTTATTTTAGTCCCCCTAGCTGCAGGTGTCCAATGGAGGAAAAGCTAAGAGATATTGCGGTTAAAACATGTAACAGTGGGCTATATGAGTGCCTTACCTCTGCTGTTTTTAACTCCTGAATATATATCTTCAGAAACATTTGTCTTTTGGTGCAACGTTTTCTCATTGAAACATGTGCTAACAACAAACTTTTTTTTGAGTCACATGCTTCTGGATGTCTTGCTTTTAATGGAAAACACCTGGGTCTATCCAGTGAGAGGATGACTGAGCTACTCATGAGGCAGTTTGAATAGCTGGCTCTCAGGAGGTCTAAAACATCTCAGTTTTGTGTATGAGGTGAATTGTCTCTTCTCTGTATTCCACCAGTTGCCAAATGAGTACCCATAACTCAAGGATTGCATTAGCCAAGAAGACATGAACCTGGGAACGTAAATCATCTGGGAAGGGTAAATGTCATCCTAGTTGTGCACATTCAGGGTGTAGTGACTCTTTGGTGCACACCTGCCTGTGTTTATTGGAATTTAGTGGGTTGGAGGCTGGAGACACAGCTGTTCTGTGGTTATGGTTGTCTTGCTAGCAACCCACACTTGCACTTTGCAGTATTTGCTGCTCACTCATATGGTTGCCGTTAATTAGTCTGTTGCTCACGTGTTGAGTACAGGGAGCTCTTTTCTTCCTCCTGATTTTCTTTCTCCATTTTCATGACCACACCATAATAGGCTCGTGGACAAGTGTGGTGGGTTTTCAGGCATAGCTGCTCTGATTCTGCTCCTCTCCAAGGTAGCAGGACACAAGCAAGCTCAGCTACCATGGCAAACCTGGTTTAGAGCACCTGGTGTAGAGATTGGAGTTGAGCATATCTGGAGTACATTCTTGTGCCCTGAGCTGTGATAATGGAGAGGGAATGGTGGGAATAGGTTATTTATTTATTTTAAACCTGAATTTAGCATCCAGATTTCAGACTGTGTATTATGCGAGTCTGACCTCACACAAAATTTGCTGGGTGTATTTGTCTTGATATGCAGATTGTGCTAAGTCATAAAGTGCATTTTTATTAATTTTAATTAATAGTTAATTTATTTTGTTATAAGAATATTTCAAACAAGTTGAAATGTAAATCAAATTGAATTAGGTAGCATCATCATCTGTACTGTTTCATGATCTAAGTGTCTCAGCATTTAATTACACTTTGGGGGGGGGGGGGCG
>JAWLRI010000039.1:776617-789121 GCA_034781795.1 Crypturellus tataupa | reverse complement strand
TCCCCCCCCCCCCCCCCCCCCGCCACCTTTTTGAGAAGGGCAAAAAGGTTTTGGTGGTGGTAAGTTAGCTGAAAAGTCCAAGTGATGAGTAAACTCTGTGGTGTGTGGTGTTCGTTTAGTGTATAATCGTGGATGGCTAGCTGAATTTGTCATTTCTAAGACTCCAGTTTCTAAATCGACAAAATAGCAGTTTTTAAAGGCAGGTTTATGATAATTGTGTAGAAATGTAAGTGTCTCTTGACTTTTGTCCTTGTATTGCGTGTCTAACTTGACAATATACCTACTTAGAGGTCTGTTTGATTTCTTAATTTTGTTTAAGTCTGTCTCTAACAAATAATTTCTGATGATGTTCTTAATGGAAAGCCAGTATACAAATATGGTATAAGGATGGTGTATGTTTTTGGTAATTGTCTTGATCAGCCATTAATAGAGAACATGCTTTAAAAGTTACTTTTTTCATAAAATAAACTAGCTGCTTTTGTTTTTTAATAGCACATGTCTCTGAGAGTATGAGTAAGGTGACATAAAGATGCCAGTTTTCATTTAAACTTTTTTTTTTCCTTCCCTGCAAGAATACTTAAAATGGTATTGCCTTGAACAGCATGAGGTGTATGAGCCAGTATACTGCATACTTAAGTTACTGGCATGATTGTCACTTGCTTCTAATGCGTCTTTAGTGGTTACAGTTTTGAATTGAGTGATGCTGCACAGCCAAGTGTATAGTCTTTTATTTTAGGAAGTCAAAAGTACTATGTTAAATTAAATGAAGAACCAGCATTAGATTTGAGTGGACTGTAATTACTCCAAACGACATTAGGAAGACACTGCTCCTCTTTTGTATAAGCTGCTGAAGGGACCATATTGATTTGTTTTCTCTTGCTATTGATCGAGTATTATCAGGTAACTTATTGTTCCAGGCTTGCAGTTCTTAAATCCTGTCTGTAACTGCTCCCCCAGGACAGTCAGAAGGGGAGTGCAAGTACAGGTGCCCCTTGGGCTCAGGACGGGCCCCACTGCTCCGGCCTCTCCCCTGGCTCGGCCAAGGTGCAGTGTGTCTGGCACCTTCACAGTTTCCCTACTCTGACACTTCAGCTGCTCTCCTGGTCGCTTCTGTGTTTGTCCCATTCCCTGTGCCCATTCTCATTTTTGAAACATCTTCAAAGAATCATAGAATCTTTAGGGTTGGAAGGGACCTCCAGAGATCACCTAGTCCAAACCCCCTGCTCCAGCAGGGATATCCAGAGCACGTGGCACAGGGTGGTATCCAGGCAGGTGTTGAGAAGGAGACTCCACAACCTCTCTAGGCAGCCTGTTTCAGGGCTCTGTCACCCTCACTGTTAAGAAACTTTTTCCTTAAGTTCCTGTGGATCTGGGTTCATTTAGATACTTTTGAGGGGCATGTCCAAAGATAATTTCCTGAACTTTCGTGTCTTCGTGAGTGCTTAACATGGACCAGGTCCCTAAAGCCCTCCCCATATCTTAGAGGGTAGTTGTAATCCCAGCCTTTCCAGTCTTCTCAAATCTTGGACCTGTGATGAGAGGGACATCCCTCCCAGAGTGGGCCTCTGTTCAACCTTGTTGTGAAACCAGATGGAGTTTCTTATAATCTAAATCTTGAAGTGTAGCTTTAGTAATTTCGATATTGATTTATTTTAATGGATAGTATTTTGTGTTCCTCCTATGCTGTTTTCATTTCAAGAAAGTCTTTAAATGTGCATTTCATAATAGTTAATCAGTGTCAGAAGTTAAACAATGTGTAGATCTTTGTCATAGGAAGTTCTGTGGCTTTTGATTTTACTGATTATTGCTTAAGTCATTTTAGTGACTTGTATGGCATAGTGTGTATACATTAGAGATTCAAAGTTTTGGTGTAGTTTTTGAAACCATTATACTTTGAAGCACTTGGAAGATTGTAGCTTGTAAATGACTTTGGAAAAAATAGCAGTGGAGGACAGTCTAAAATGCTATGTCCTCCACTTTCTTCATGCTCAAAATTTGGGTCTGCAGTTACCACGTAAAAGATGGTCTGTATCTCATCTGGTCATATGGTTTCCTTTTTGAAAGAAAACACCGCACAGTGTTTCAAGGAGAGAGGCTGTATATTGAATATTGAGTCACACACAGAATCACAGAATGGGTGAGATTGGAAGGGACCTCTAGAGATCATCTAGTCCAACCCCCCTGGCTCCAGCAGGGACACCCAGAGCACGGAGACTCCACAGCCTCTCTGGGCAGCCTGTGCCAGGGCTCTGTCACCCTCACAGGAAAGAAGTTCTTCCTCACATGGAGATTAAGTTGCTTTTCATTTATTTATTTATTTATGGAGATTAAATTGCTTTAAGAGCTGTTCTGAATAAGTTTGTAAACCACTAGATGTTTTATGGTTGTTCTTTTTTTTTAAAGCATTCTATGAATCTGAAAAATAATCAATTTATGAGATGAGTACAAGTACTAAGATTATTCTGATCTTCAAGCTTTTTGACATATTTCTCAGATCTTGTGGTGTGGTAGTCTTAAGTTTTCTATATTCCTGAGATTAAGACTTGAAAAGCTGCTGCACAAAGTTAGCAGTGAAGATTGGCAAAATCTGTATTTTACTGTTGTGTTCTTATAGTGACTACAAATCGGTGCTAATGCTAACCTCCTCAAGGAAGAAGACATTTTTAACAAAAACGTAGTTAGTTCTTTTTTTTTCTTTTCTTTTTTTTTTTTTTTTTCACATGCTCATGTGCTGTGATGCTGTGAAATTGTTGTTTTGAAGTACTACTGTATCAAAAGTGTATGGAATACTCTGCTAGAGTCAGGATATCAGTCACCCCGGGGAAATTGAATGGCTGTGATTGAGACATAAAATGAGGAGACAAGAATGTCAAATTCTCGTTTTGTTTTCTTTTGGTTTTCCCTTCATCCTAAAAATGAAATGCAGTTTTTGTTATTTGTATTCTCATGCCTTTCATGCAGTTGTTTTTTAATAACTATAAAGTATCACTAAAGAGTGAGAGTTCTTTTGCATCTAGCAAGCTGGTAGTTAATTTGCAGTCTATAGCTGCATCACTTGCAGCTTGTGCCATATTGGATTTGTCTTCTGATGCCGTGGGAATTCAGATCATGAACTGTAGCTGTTGTCACTGTTAACTGAATTTATGCTATTTTGTAAAAGTGCCTTCTGGTGTGTTTATAAATTCTGTGTTTTGACTGAAGTTACAGGGCGATTCAGTAGTGACCAGTATGTAATGTATGATATTTTAGCTTTCCCTGAAAGGTTCATTAAATAAACACTTTAACAGATAATTTGAATATGCAAGTATGTTACTTTTTTATAAAAGTATTTGTATTTAATGTGAGTGTGTGTGTGAAGTAAATTAGTAACTTTGCTGTTTATTTCTTATTAAACTATTTACTAATAACAACCTCAGAAACCTTAGTGGATAGGATAGTGGGAACTATGCAACATCAGACTGAGATTGCAGTCTGCAGTTAATGTCTCGCTTCATGATTGTGTGCATTGGAAAAAAAAATATTACGAAGTCTTAAATGTTTTTCTGGATGGTATTATTGTATATAGTTTTTTCACTCTGATAAAGATGATGAAGTTATTGCAAAACAAACATAAGGTAATTAGTTTTTAGATTTAAAATCTCTAATTTATTGGCCTCAGGCTGTTAAACTAATTTAATTAATATACAGCTATAGCACCAGTTTACAAGTAACTACAGAGCAGATGTTCTTGCACCTTTTGGAGATAAACATTTTAAATAACATCCTTCTAATGTTATAAGGAAAAGTTAAGTAAACTATTGCAGCAAGCTACCTGTTTCTAATATCTGTGCAGTGCTCGTAGTCCCTGCAAAGCAGTTATTGTTAGGAAACGCTCTATGAAAACGTTTAAAGGTCTTTAGGACCATATTCACTTCGGTTAACGTGAACTGGAAGTTGCTTTCAATTTTTCGGGCTGGTGATGTGCGTTTGCTGTGGAGGAAGCGTTGGTGTTTAGCTGATCACCCCTGGAAGTGGGTTGTGGCAGAGCGGCTACCTTCTTCTCTGAACTCCAGCCTAAATTGCAGCGCTTGGACCTTCTTCTCCTTTTTTTCCTCCCTGGATTCTTTTTTAATTTTTACTTTTTTTATAGTTTTGTTGCATGGGGTTGTAGGTATGCTCCTAGGCTGTCGGAGTCTTACGTTTGTAACAAACGGTTAGTCCACCAGTGTGAGGACCAACTTTCCCCAGGAGAACAGGGCAGTTTGTCCCGTTACAAGATGAGAAGAAAGCTGGGGGTGAAATTGGGCTAAGAAAAGCATTTTCTTGCACATATGAAGCTCTTGCTTCAGTCTCCAATCCTAGTTCCTACCTTTGTAGTTGCCAGTTTTAGTGGCTGCCCCCCTGGCAGGAATGATGGCAGTGTGAGGGATACTGCAGTGTGTCTCGGGTGTGATTCTCGCTGTGGGTCACCCCAGGAGCAAAACCCTGTGACGTGAGTGTGCAGCTGCCGGGATGCCCTCCAGCTCCCCCAGCACCTCTGCCACGGGAGAACACGCGGCCTGAGAACCTGCAACTGCCACCCTTGGCAGCACTGAAAAACATAGAAATCCCCTGGAAAACTGCTCTTGTGAAGATGCCTTCTTTGCAAAGGTGTCTTTGCAAAAAGTCATAGTTCTTGCCCAGTCTGGGGGCAGGATTTTCAAAGCAGTCGGATGCATTGATGCCAGCAGTGCTCCTCCAGACTTTCCCTCTAGAGGAGATGGATGCATCCTAATAAGGCGGTGACTCTAACACTGGAGTCGTCAGCATGGTCGGGGTATGAAGAAATATGTGTTGCCAAGAACAATTTCCATACTTAATTAAACTAATTATTAAAAGCTTTCTTAATTTCTTCTCTTTTTAATAACTGCATTCGTAAGCCTCCATATTAATGTCAGTGTGCTTTATCAGCCTACAGGGCATAATCTCGATTAGTTTCTGGGCCACTTTCTTATACAATCATCAATATAGGAAATAGTCTTAGAAAATTGAATTTTGGCTGAGAGTATCTAAATATCTTTTGGCTTCTCAAAATGAATACTCCATACCAGGGCTCCATTTTTCATAATGTTTTCTTTTTTCTTTCATTGGCTCTAAGCATGTATTTTATGAGTCAGTAGAACAAGGTCAAAGCTGTGAGTCACTGGTCTTTACAGTGTATGTGTAGCCAGACAGCCATGCGTGAGTCTCTGTGAAAATGAGATCGAAAGGTACAGGCTCGAAGGCAGGGTTGTTTTCTCCTGTGTGGAGTTATAGTAGTTGTTCCAAGTTAGGTATTATGTTTGGAATTTACAGTGTACATCCCAATGGCTCTTGCTTCCTGTCGCAACATGTATATGTTTATTAGGTTTGTTAAACGAACTGTTATAGTTTGTTATTCTGATGACGGGACTGATCATAAGAGCAGATAAGTTGCATGGCAAAACATTTTCTTTTATCCCAAGCGTTGTAAGGGAGCATCAAAAATTCTCCAGGACTTCTGAGAAGCTCCATTTTCCCTTTTCCAAGAGCTGTAGTTGGTTGATTAGCTCAGCTTCTCATCATCATTGCTAGGGGTAGCTTCACCCAAGTGTTTCGTTATCCTTTTTGCAGTGGTTAAAGCCAAGTGCTCTTCCCTCTGCGCTTTCCTGAGGCAGAGCAAAGGACAGGCTAATCCCCTTAGCCTGTTAAATGTCCCGTTCCATCTGGTAGCTGATAATTGCATTCTGCAGGGATTAGCGCAGTGGGATATGCTTAGAGTGTCATGAAAGGCTCACCCCAAGTGTGAAAGTCAGCTGAGTACAAGCAGGCAGTTTGGGATCTTACTTTGGTGTTTTATGGTATTGGCTATGGGGCATATATATGTGTGTGTGTGTGTGTGTGTGTGTATAATATCTATCTATATGTATCCATTTCTCACGTATAAAGGCATATATGGTACCTAGGAACTTTATGGGCCTTTGTATGTGTGAAATGGGTTATAAATTTATTTGGAAACATCAGTAGTATCCCCCCAAACATTTTAATGAATAATAGCATAGTATAATTGTGTGTGTTTTTGTCTGGCTGGACATTTAGGGGGAAATTCCATGATTTATAAATGTACTAAATATATCCTAAATGCTAACTCTACTTTAACTCCAAACCACTATGGCAAAGCTTGGGGATCAGTTGTTACTAGTCTAGAGGCAGTAATATATTAAATATTACTCGGAAGCCTTAGTTAGTAGAGATGGAATTTGAATAAGCTCTATATTGTGCACACTCCTTAAGAAATACCAAAGTAATTTGGCATTGGCAAGGATAAGCGGATTTTGAGCCAAAAGTAAACTATTATTGCAGTCAAACAGAATGAATGTGGTTTTAAATTTGGTCAGTTTAAAGCAGGAGCTTAGCGTAGAAGAGCTCTCACTCTATCTCTCATTCAAAACTGAAAATCCCCTTTTTTTCTTTTTTAATATAGCTAATGCTGTCAGTTATGCAGATAGTAAAGCTTGTGGCTCAGAACATTTCAAAAGCGACATGCAATTTAAAGATGTGTTTAAATGTTCATGATATATAGAACAGTAATTCAGATTTGATTAACAACTTAAAAATCTCCATTCTTTCTAATTTTCCTGTATCAAGTAACAAGCTGGGCAGGTTGCTGTGTGCTGGCTGTACCATTCAGCTGGTTTGGTAGGTTAAAACAGGACTTGCTTGAGCTGCACTGTGTTATGGTAGTAGAGTTTCTGGCCAGATTGACAACCATGCATGTTTTTATACAAACGAAAAGACAGATGTATAAATACACAGTGTGCACATGAAGTCCTTCGGCGACACTGCACCATCGCACTGGCCAAGGAGGCCCCGGGAACCCCTGTGTGTTTGGTGCTCCCCGGGCTCCCATCCTTGCCCTGGCAAGGGTATTTAGGCTTGTGTGTGTGCGAAGTGATGGCTTGAATGGCCTCCTGCCAACCTGGGGCATCCTTGGTGGAAGCTCAACCTTCTCTGACTTAATCCTGGCTGTGACTGGACTATGGCTAACAAAAATTTGCCAAGGCTGTGGCCGTGAGCTGCTTGGGTGGTTTCATGAGTCGTGAAGGTGGGAAGCGTGGCACAGGCTGAAGAACATTTTGTTATCTTTCTTCCTTACCATTGAAATTGTTTAGGGGGGAGGGAAGGGAGGAAAGATGGAGAAATCTCTTCTTTTTGTCTGGTGTTCTGTGATTCATGTATTTATTTGTTTATTTTAAATCTACATGAAATGTGAGATGTAACTCTTGTAACCTGTCCCACCAATGCCCTCCCCAAAACAAACGAATGTGGATTCCTCTGTTGCCCAGCTTTATCACTTTTGGGTCTGTCATATGAAAACCCTAGTGGGAAAAGCTATGTGCCCACTGGGCACAAAAAAAATGTAGAGGGATTTTTCAAATTTTTAGCAATACAGTTTCTATTTTTATATGTAGATATGTATCTTAACCTACCTCCAGGTAATAGGTGTGTCTTTGAATTTCTGTTACTTTTAGGCTTTGGTATTCCCTGAGCTAGAAAAGAAAAAGGAATACTGATATTGCCTAGAGATGGGAAACTTCATGTTTCAAATTAGAATTTCATTTCATCAAATCTGGTACTTATGAAGGTCTGATATATGCTGGAATTTTGTATTTGAAACCCTATTGAAATTATCCTGTCTGGAAGAAACGTTTTGCACAGTGCAACTTCTCGATGAGACTTAAGCAGCAAAAAGTAAAAGTCATGTTCATGCTAACAAACACGCAGATGGTTTCAGGGACAATGACATATATTTTTCTAAAAAATGTTAAGGTGTCTATTAGAACATGTTAGGGTAGTTTTTAAATTAGTATTTATTTCATATTTATTTGACCATCTATATTTCAGAATATTTGTATAGGCAAAGGTGGTGTAACATCTGTAAGTAGTTATCAAAACTAGAAATATGTCATATATCATTTTTTAATTTTTTTGTTTGTTTGTTATTTAGGTGACAAACAGCATGTTTGGTGCTTCAAGGAAGAAGTTTGTAGAGGGGGTTGATGGTGACTACCATGATGAAAACATGTACTACAGCCAATCATCGATGTTCCCACATCGGTCAGAAAAAGATGTAAGTTGAATAAACTTATTTTTGCACTTTTGATAGTGATTTAGTTTCAAGTACTTTAGATTTATGTGAGGAAAGACTTCATTTACTTGTGTAAGACAGTTTTCAGTGGCAAGTGCTTTAGTTTTAGTGTGTTCCTGCATTTAAAGCTTTGGCTATACACTTGTCAGGACTTTACTGATTCATCTGTAGGAAACTTATTCATTACAAATTAGAATGGATTATTGGTTATCTTTTGTGTTTATATCTTGTCTGAAATATTTTTGTCATGTTTTTGCATGATATCTTCAACTTTATTTTGGATGATGCATTGTTTGTCTGCTCAGGAATTCTAATTTAGGTTTTTTTCCCCTTTGTAATGATACAAAATTCTACAACAAACATTCTTGAACACTTTTTTGCTTGATAATGCATTATTGCCTGGTTAAACTGCATTGAAGTTACTTAAACTATGTTTATTATTAGGAGAAATAAATTAGCACAGTATCTCACTCTGATATGGAGTGACATGTGGGAGAATATTGAAAGCATGACTAACTTCATGTCAACTGAAAGAGTTTAGGCTATCAGTAGACTTGCATTTAATATGTGTAAGCAAGACTTATGCCAGATCTTGTTTTATTTAAAAGCAAAAAGAAAAGAAAACCCTTTCCCTTTGGATTCTTTTTTTTAAAGAAAGAAGTCATTTCTTTAAGTGTAGTTCAGTGATTCTCCAGATAAATGTTGTTGTTTGTGACCTATGCACGTATAAACATTTTTTAAGTCTTTTTCATAGTTTAATTTTTAAATTTTTTTCTAGGAGGGAAAGACGTAAATTTAGAGTAAAAGACTTAAAATAAATCTGTGTTCCTTTCAGATTCAGTTTCATAAACTATTTCACTGAGATTGAAGAGAAATTCCAGGTGACTCAGCCTTCTCTTCCCTGTAAAGAGCCATACTCTTCAAATGAAGGAGTATTACAGTGAAAAATTTCTCAGTAAATAGCCTCCTCTTTTCTTTCCATGTACATGTATCCCATTCTCAGGTAGTCTCAGCTATTACATACCCCATTTTAGATTTGATGTATTGAGAGAGAGAGATTAAGAAGTAGTGAGAAAGATAAAGTGAGATTTAACACTGTGCTAGAATCTACACAGTGAAAGCTGATGCTTGGCATGTTGTTGACACAGTGAATGAATGTTTTAGTTGCCTACTCTTTCTGTAGGCGGTGTGGCAGAAGTGGATCTTAGGATGGGACATCAAGAGAAGGAAGGTTGGTGTCCAGATACCAGGAATGACAAATGAGAAAGCATGAAAGCTTGTGGGAGAAGTGGACAAAATGGGGCATAGAAGCTGCTGTAGTTGGCAGAGAAGACTGATGTCATATCAACATCAAGTGGAAGAGTAATTTTTGCTGGAGTTTTTTTAAAGTTTTATTTTCAGATTCTTGTTAAGGGTTCTTGTTGTTTGGGTTTTTTTTTTTTTTTTAATTTTTTCCCTTTTTTGGGGTGGCTTCACCTTTTGAGTTTATGCTTGTAAAATCTCAAAAATATATGCTCTTGTAACTCTTTTAGAAAAGTTAATCAAAATAAATATGTGGTGGTGATACTGACATGTCTTGTACACCTCCTTCTATACCACTCATGTATCGCTATATGCATATTATATATTTACATTTTCCTTTTGTCACCTTGTTTGTCTTGCAATAGATGAGAAAATATGCAATGGTGGTTGTCTTTCATTTTAGTTTGCTTGATGTCATTCCACCAATTTTGTAGCTGTGAAAACTTTCTCAGATTAAAAAGACTGCACTTTCAAATAATCTTTCTACTGGAGTCCTGCTGTTATGTGTATGAGGACACAATAAATATATTGACTGTCATTATTTTGGATAGCAGTCAGTGCTGACAAACAACGATAAGTTTGCTCAGAATTTCTTCTGAGCAGACTGCTAAACTAATGTTCAAAATCTGGATCAAGTGTTGTGAAAATGCAGGATGAAAAAACTTCCAGCATTCTAGATCTTGAAATATCTTTTCTGCCTTTTTATCTTTGGAGTTATGTTGGAATTGAGTGTATATATATGCAAGTATGGGAAAAATAAAGATAGAGGAAAGGAGATGATAATCCTTTTTTTTATTCAGAAAACGGAGCTGTCCAAAAAAAAAAAAAAAAAAAGCCATATGGGATCTTTTTATAATCTTATTAAAATTGACTTTGTGCCTTTCTTGACAGCAGATAGTAGAATTATCAAGCAATATATCAACCAGGTGCAGTTTTGCATCATTCAGATGATTCCCTTGCTTTTCAGTTTCATATATATCTTTATTGAAAACATATAAAATCAAAATTGTTTTGAAGGTTTTGGCGATCAATTTACGAAAATTCTGTTTAAAGTTTGGGATTTTTTTTTTTAATTTTGCTTCCCCTCCAGTGCATAATCTGTACACGTGAATCTCATGTTAATATCCAAGTTTCATTTATTTCATTCTCAACACAAAATAGAATAGTGCTGAGGGCAGTTCTCTGTGAACAGCTCCCTAAATTCTACTCCATGAGAAAGATGTTCAGAATTAAACTTTATACAATAAATGATTTTTTTTTCTCCTTTGTCACTTGGTTAAAATTTGATAAATGCCGACACCAAAGTTGCTACTTTCCTGTGAATGGTTCCTGAGCACTTACACATGTGAAATTCTATATGCGTGCAAAATTTCAGAATGACCCAGAAGATCATGCTAAATGGTGAAAACTTGCTACAATTTAGAGTGGAGCAGGAACTGTTATTGCAGGCATATTCTTAAACTTTGAAGTCTTCTTACAGGCAGGAGCAAATACCAGAAAATAGTCAAGGAGATGCTATTTTTATTTTAGAATCTCAGTTTAGCTACAAATTGGAAGATTTTAATAACTTGGTTTTGGCACTATAAGTACAATTATAGATGGTCAAGATTGATAGTTGAATGGAGAAGTTGCATGTTACTCATCTACCTGCTTGCTGCCAAATTCAAGTGGCTGCTGCATGGGTTTGTTGTTTTAGTCAGGGGATAGTAGATCACTAAATCATCTGACACCTTCTATTTTAGTAAATGGATGTCTTTGAGTCACTGGATGTTTCTATAGTCATCAGAAACCTTGCTGTGATAAGTAGGTAAATGGAACACATTATATCCCTGAATGCTTTTTTATGATTTTTGTTGCGCAACAGGCACTGTATAGTAATTTGTTCAACTATCTTTGGGGAAGGAAATTGCTAAGATATTTTATAGAACTTGTAGAAAACAGAAAAGTTGGAGGAAATACACAGTTTAAGATTTGGTTTGAAACTAAGGTGTTTCTGTGACTTAAGTTGACAATGTTGTGCATATGTAAATCCTGGAAAAAAAGGAGTACATGTGTTTTTAATTTGGATAATTTAATTTGTGAGTAACCTCTTTTGGGGGGCTGTAATGTATACTGTGGCAAGTCAAAAATTTGGTGTATTTTGAGGCTACCACCTCAAGATAAGCAAAGAACTGATTGTCACCTACGGGAAGATCTTGGACCCATTTAGTCTTACCTTTTTGAGTTGCTTATGTATTAGAATATAAGAAATGCCACATGAGATTTGGCTCCTCTAAGCCCAGAGTCGTCCACGCCATTGAAGATGCCATTAGGAATATGTAAGAGTGGGGCAGGCAGTTTCTCCAGAGTATAACTCGCCAGCCTTCACTCTTTGGCAACTCAGAGGCTTCTGGTTAGGAGAAGGTAGCTTCCTACTTGTGAAGATCTGTAGTAGATACTTTTTCCATGAGTTAGTCCATTTGCATTTGAAGCTGTTTTTATCACCTCTCTCTCCTTTTCGTGAGGAGATCTGAGACTGAAGTGTGCCTTGCCTGAGTAAGTATCTTCTTTTGCTCTGAGTTGCAGTCACAAATCTGGCTGTGGGCAGTTGGGCTATTTAACGAAGATCTACCAAAATATGAGAGGAGCTGGTAGAGCTTGGGGGCTTTTACCACTTCTTGGCCCAGGGTCTATTCATTTCCTCTCAGATTTTGAGATCTGCTCTGCACTTGAGACCCGCATTTCTGTGGCTCTTTCCATAGAAGTTATCTTTTGAAAGAAATCAGATGCATTTTGAACATTGAAGCAAGTAATGTGTAGCCTGCAGGTTAAACTTGGCACATCACAGCTGTTAGTGGCTCCCTCAATCTACCTTTTCTGCAGAAAGAGACAGCCTCAGCTTTGGATATGAAGTACCTTGAAATAGGTGGTGGCTTTGGGTTCTTGCTCCTGGATTCTAAGATTCAGTTGGTCTTCCCTCCTTATAGAATAGTAGCATGTCTGTAGTATGAGTAAATTAATGTATCCCTCCATCATAAGATGGTCACATATCTAGTTGAATGAAGGGAAATGTCATTTCTGTGGGGGGGGGGGGGGGG
>JAWLRI010000039.1:738444-776600 GCA_034781795.1 Crypturellus tataupa | reverse complement strand
TCTCTATTTAAGTAACTTGTGTGTTTTGAAACATTCAGCTTCATAAAGAGGCAGTACTTTTATGATAGTTGGAACCCTGAAACAAGACTTAGGTTACCAGAGAGACTGAAATACAGAATCTGGCAAAGTTTAAGAAAATAAATATTTTCACTCACTCTTCTGGAGACTGCTTTGGTTTTAAAGTTGCTTCATACCATGTCATCCCAGCTTGCTTTATGCACTTCATAACGCTGTTAGGACTCTAAATAAGCCTGTGTTGTATCGTTCCCCAAAACATCTTGCTTAACGCTTTTCTTAGTCATTCTAGGAGAGTCTCTTAGTCAGAGTCATAATTTAAATTCAGATGTTGCCCTTAGAGTTGTGGCTAAGTGTTTTAAGAAAAGTTCTCATGGAATTTGCTGGTATCAGAGGAAGCAGTAGAAACATTAATGCTAATGTTGGCTGGTTTAACAGAGCTACTTTGCATTAACATTGCATTTCATAATTAGAGTAGTTTTGATTCATCTATGTAAAAAAAGTGGAGCTTATTTTAGAGAAAAGTACATTAATATGATGTGTTTAATGTTAAATGGAAAATGAATATTTTCTCATGTTATATCATATGCAAACGTATATTTGATTGAATAGTGGGTTCCTTTGCAATGTTTGCTTTGCAAAGGGCATAACTAAAGTTTTGTTTACCTGAAGCATCATAGATTATTAACATACGAAGAAATGGAATAGATCTTTAGCGCCCCAGAGTGTGATTAAACTCACCTGACATCTTTTAGGCAGTATTTAATATATGTAAAATAAATAAAAAGAAACTTGAGAAAAGCTGAAATGCCATTAGTTAAATATATTTGAAAGAACTTCCATGGGCTGAAATCCATGGGCAGAGTACAGACAGCCAAAAGCTTAGAATTCAAAATGACTGCTTTTACTATTTCACTTATAAGATAAATACATATGGATGGAGATTTCAAATGAAATGGTGCGTAATAAACTAAACTTTTCTTAGAGCGAAGTGCTTTTTTTGTATTCTGTCATACAGTTTGCAAGGAGGAAACATTTCTGAAATACATTTTAAGTTATTTCAGGTGACTTTTTAATCTAAAATATAGTTTGCAAAGAAATAATTTTCATTTTTGATTGCAGTAGTTAAATAGTTAAATACCTTGTGGTATTTAGAATTAAAGTTTTATAGAAGACCTAAATGATTATGCTAAGTGGTGTTTCTGTACTTTAGCTCTTGAATAAAAGTGCCATATTTAATAGATTTCCACTTAACAGTATAAAATCATAAGTGTGTGTGTGTGTATATCAGCATTAGCGTTTTAAGTGGTTCCTTGAACCAAATTCATTCCATGCATAAAATCATCTGGCCCCGCTACAACGGGCAGGTTATGGTCTCATGTGCAATAATTCCATTCACTGAACCTACTGTATTGTAATACTGATGCTTTTTGTGCTCAGTCTGGGTTTTTTATTTGTTTCTAGTTAACTTTGAATATGCAGTGTTTTTTAATTTAGAATATTAGCTTTGTTATCTTAGTATTTAAGTGCTTGTGGAACTCTTTGTAGCATCTTGTGACAAGCTTTCAGCAATCTTTCGGGTCATTAATATATCATGCCATCTCACTGAATCTCTCTTTATCCTCAAGAGAGAAATCATTCTTAAAGGTTCATTTTAATAGCCCCGTTAAGCACCATCATTAGCGCAGGCAGTTAATGGCCTTGTGACTCAAAGGCAACATCCTTAAGATCCTTGGATAATGCTGCCAGCATCAGAGAATTTCCAAACAGGCTCTGTGCAAAATCTGCGATGGTTGCAGCACGCTTGGAAGCACAGCCGGCTCCCTGAGGGGCAGTGAGGCAGGAGGCCCCAACCTTGAACTATGACATCTGAAAGACTTCATGCACTTGCAGGTTGCATCTACAGTATTTGAATTGGCTTTTCTACTTCTTGTATTACACTTAAAAAAAATAAAAACCTTGCAAATAATCTGCTTCCAAGTACTATACTTTCAGAACTACATCATTGATTTCATAGTTTTGAGATTTGGAAAAAAATTGCAATGCATAGATTTTGTAATTATTTTATAAATTTTAGCATATAGTATAGGGTAGCACTGTCAAAAAAACTAAATTTCGAACTTACAATTTGTAAGCCTCTAACACTCTGTATCCTTTAACTGCTGGCTTCTTCTTTTTTGAACATAGTTGCTATAACAGTTTCTCCATTTGAAGCTGTGGGTCAGCTGTTTTATTACTAAATAGTGCAGCACAGATGGCAGATGCCAGAAATAAAGTAGTGCAAATACAAAATGCTGCTTATGTTTGCACCTGTGAGCAAACCCTCATTTATTAGCCCAGATATTAGTGGAACTTATCTGCTTATTCTAGCACACTCTGCTAGAGTTGACTTTCCCATGCTGAGTGCGTGTGTTTTAGCTTTGGCTTCCTTGGCGCTTGAGAGGGCTGCGCTGGGGTAAGGCTGCATGTGGTAGTGGCTTTGGCAGCACTAATTTGCTTTAATGAACTTTCTTTGGGCCTCCGTGCAAAGGTGTATACTGTGCTGACGGTTGCCTTGGAAGAGGCAGGAGAGGATAGAGGTCCCTAAATAAACCTAATGCAGTAAGCCGATGAAGAATTAATAAAAGCAAGTGCTGTAAAAATCTGGTTCATCACTAGGAGTAAGGAATTGATGTTAATATTTATTGGTTTCGATGTGAGTCGATCTGTAGAAATGGAGCCATCTGCTTGGCTCTTCAGGTGATTTGAGGTTAGAAGCAGGATCCTATGTGGTCAGAATTGCGCTGTGATCATTTAGACTTGAGAGTAAATTGAGTTTTCTCAGCTGACTACTATCAGGTTCTTCAGTGGTGCAGCTGCTGAATATTGTTCCTTCATTCTGCATGTTACACAAGGTAGCGTTTGCTTATTTGTGCCTTTGATCTATTAGAGACGAAAGTCTTTGTCACTGAAAGGCAGGGGATGCCTGTGACACGTGCCAAGAAGGCCAACTGAAAGAATTTTCTTAATTAAATCATACTGAGTTAGCATAAGAACAAAATTTCTGTGTTATTTCACAGCTGTTTTTTGTAGTTGTTAACCACTGGCAAATTGATTAAACTCTCAACTACTAAAACTTGAAGAGTAGAGGGTTTTTTTGTATGTCTGCAGCAAAAGCTATTGGTGTCATAAACTAGTTTAACACTTCCTTGAGCTCTGAGAGAAGGTGACTCATCATCCAATTTAAAATGTTGCTGGTGCTAAATACATACCGCTGGAATATGCTCTTCATTGACACGAGTTCAGGATTTCAATAAGTTTTAGTTTTCATAGGCTGCTGCAGATTTTTTATATATATATATATATATATATATATATGACTTTTTTTCCTAAAGCATTGACATAATTGGTTAAGCTTTAAATGATCTTAGCACCCGCATGATACCTCACTGACCCAATGTGTTAGACTGCCTTAGTTTTATTAGGAAAGTCATGACCCTTGGCTGGTGCTGACCAGCAGATAGTCAAGAGTGACTTTTAGTCATCTTTTAATGTATGCTCTTGGAGAACTGTTGTATTTTACTTATCCCATGGCCACTAACACAATCAGATAAAATAAATTAATAAATGCTGACTGCTGCAAGGGGCCCTTTTGTTCCTGTTGACATGGTTTATCTTGCATCTTCCGTGTCTGTGGCAGACCAAGTTCAAGCAGACTGTAAGAGTGTCTTGGGGATGGTGAACATAAGTTAGGGACCTGCAAGTCCATGTTCACATTTTGGCCAATTCAATATTTTTGTTGTTGACTTAAATGGTATGGAAATAGTAAAAAATTAAGGCGGGATTTTAGACTGCTGCATACTTAGCTATATGGTGAGGTTTTTGGCATATTGCAAAATAAGCTAGAGACGGAATAAGAGTGGCGTCCATAGGGCATTTCCCTCCTCATGCAATTTGAGAAATACTGCATTAATCTTCCTGGAACAGAACCACCAAAATTTTTCTGAGGCTTTTTAAGGCTTCTTAGCCTTGATGTTCTACATGTTATGACTTTAAAGCTAGTTCTATTAGGCTTATTGAATTTAATACTTGATCTTTATTGTGGTTGTCTATAAGAGTTTCTGTACAAGTCACTTTGAATTTAACTTTTTACATAAAAGCAAACGGCACAACACATGTGACTGACTTTGCAATGTTTCAAAGGAAAATCCAATTTTTAATCAGTATTGCTAATTAAATGTTATTTGCCATTTTTTTTCTTCTAACTAGATTTAAAAATGAAATAGTAATCAGTATAGAGCACACTGGATCTTGTCTTCCTGTCTTTCAAATGATTTAATACCTCTTAAGTCTGTGACTTTTTTCTTTTAGGTATCCAATGTAGCATTATAAATATTTCTATGCTGTGATTTTGTACCACTTTCCACTCAGCATGTGTCTCAGATATCACAGAGCAGGTGGTTTTTATGGGATCCTCTTACTGGTTTAAGCTGTCTTGTCTCTCTGTGGTTCTGCTTATCCGTCCCAAAGCTGCTGGAACTTTGTGGCTGCTCTTTGGGTCTCAGGATCTGATTGTGGCTGCCCCTGTTGCCCTGCTCCTTATCCGTGGGCATCTTGGAACTTTTTATCCATTGTTCTTCCAAGGGAATCACAATTTGTCATGCCTTAAAACATAAGGTTTTTTTCCCTGTTGTCAATTTACTGCTCTTAATGATTTATTTTCAACCTTTTACTTCTCTGTCCTTGCTTTAACAACTGTGGTATCACTTGGTTTTATCAGTCTTTATCCATGCTTACTCAGCTTTGGCAAGGAGTGTGCTTTAGAAGTGTATTTACTGACTCCCCGCATTCCCCAGCGCTTTATTTCATGCTGTAGATGAGTCTTGGTATGACTGAACTTGAGTGCTTTGAGGTCAAAATGAAACGAAAGATGCTCCTTTCCAACCACCTCGTGCAAACAGGGGTTTCACATGGGGTTAGCTAGTTAGAAATGCACCTGTATTTATAGTCTATATTTATATACAAATCTTCTCCTCTTTGGGCTGCATTGCTTGCTAATGTTGTCAAGGCTTATGAACTATACATTACTATACAGCACCTATAGGCTGCTGCACATAGGTGTTAAACCAGAGTACCTGATAGCTATTAAAAGGATCCCTTTGTTCACAGCCAGTTCTTCACAAAGAAGGGACCTTTGATCCAACTTGGCACAACTTCTAATTATATTTTTACTCTAGAGAGTTTCTGTCCTGCTACTTTAGACCTTTTGTATATGCAAACTGCATGATTGTTTGTTATTATGTGTATGTTCAAAATACCTGTGAACGCATAGTATTTTTCAAATAATATTTCTCATGCTCTTCCTGATGACCTTTAGTAGAGGTCTGTTTTTATTTTTCCATTCATCTGTGTATATTAAAAAAATCATAAATACTTTATGCAGCCTATGGACATCAAAAGCACTTGTGATATTCAGTGTCTACCCTACATGTCTTATTTCTCACTTTTATCATCTAGATGTGGTCCTAGTGTAGATAGCTGGCTAACTAATGCAATCTACCAAGTTTTGTGTGTGCTTTATGCTTGTCTTAATTAAGACAACAAAGCCGTTTACACCTTATCACATAAAAGGTCTTTTACTGGAAACTCAAATTGGTAAAAGTTAAAATTCCATTGCGTGAAAAAACTCAGGCATTTCCTTTCCCTGGAACAATTCCTGTGTTCACTTGAAGGCCAAACTAGTGTAATAGAGAAGCAACTGTTGGCCATGGATGAGGATGTGTTTGGGCAGCATGTCCCCCGCAAGGCTCTTGCAGCTAATGCACCTTCTGACTCCAAAAACTCTACATAACTGATGACCATCTTACCTGTTCTCTAGGGTCTGAGAGCTGCTTGGAGAGTCCGTTGTAATCTGTTCTAGAGCTTAACTGTCCTTATGATTGCAAAGGTTTTTTCCAAATACTTAGCCTAAATCTTCTGTTCAGTAGCTTAAATTCATTTTCATACTTCCGCTTTCTGCAGCAGCATGGAGAGCAGTTCATTCATTTCCTCTTACAGTTATGATTTCAAGCCTGGTGTCATGTTCTCTTCTCAATCTTTTACTTCATAGTTTAGAGGATTATTTAAAAAAAAAGATTTTCTTTTAAAAAGATTCCTCTCTAGAGTGAAAATGGACAAAGGAGGTTGCAATGGAAATATTTGGTGTCCAAAATTCACCATACAAGAGTGAGAAGGATTATTTCATTTGACACTTGTATATCTTACCAGTTTGTTTGGTGTATGCAAGCAAGAAGTTAGCTTTCAGGATGATATGTCAAAATTCTTACGCTCGTTTCTCATCTGATGTGCAAACCTGTTTACATATAAACTTCTGCTAGGTAGTCGCTTGTTTTCCAGCTTTGGATTTTGCATCTGATTATATGGAACTTTGCACTTGCTGTTAATGCTTTTAACAATGATTTTGATTTGCTAGTATGATGCATGTTTTGCAGGGCAAATGAACAAATTATAGAGTATTCCTTTTCCTGTAAAACCATGTCTTGAGTGGAAAGGACAGAAAATCTGAAATACATTGCTTCTGCAGTAGAAGAAAGTTATTTTTGTAAACCGAGCCCCCTAACTTTTTACTGGCATGGAATATTCTGTTACAACTGTTACTTTACAGATGTTTTGGGGATATCTGAAACATTTGCTGATTGAAAGTGCATTTTCTGCCTCTTCTTGGCAAATGATTATACAATTACAAAACTTCAGGACAAGTTAGTGTAATACATTTATGTCTTTAATAAACTATTTTTATTTTTATTTTAGATGCTGGCATCACCATCAACATCAGGTCAGCTGTCTCAATTTGGGGCAAGTTTATACGGGCAACAAAGTAAGAATTACTTTTATTGATACATCAATTTTATGCTAAAGATATTTTAGTTTAATGCTCTTTGGACAGAAAACATGCAAATATTTGGGGGTTTTACTGATTGCAAAGAAGACCTAGAGTGTACTATTTCTGTGATGGTTTTGCATTGCTTGGTATACATTAGTATGCATTTTGCATTGCTTTAGTATGGAAAGTGTCACATGTTGACACTGTATAGCTGTTAAATATCCAAATATAATCCCAATTGTAATCCATTGTCATATAAAGAAACTGTGCGACTTAACCATGGCTCTCCAAGGGAATTAGACTATGCCAAGATGAGCCTAGAACTGAAAAAGAGATAATAACTGATGAGCAGTAGAAGGAACAGATGAAATTGTAACCGATATTTTTATGTTGCACAGGAGCAAATTAAATCTTGTCTGTGTGCGTGGCAACTCATGTTAGAAAAAGATTTAGGTCAATTTTTTTTTGTTGTTGCTGTTTTGTCTACCTCTTGGAGTCTTTTTCTGCATTTGCAGAAATTTGTCTAATGTTGCTGTAGAAAACACAAATAATCATATTGTTTAATCTTAGGCATTTCATTTAAGAGCCAGAGTTAAGTGGTAGCTAGCAGACAGCTGTCCCCAGAGATTGCCTCCCAGTATACAAATAGTATAGTTGGGCAAGTAAGAGGTTGTGAACATGACTTTTATTGCTGTCCTTCTGTGAATGTCTGCAACTTTCTAGCCATGTGCATCTGACACCCCGCAAACACTTTCCCTTGGTCTCTGTAGTTCAAAAAGTATGGGTTGTTTTTTCTTATTTCATTAAGCTGGACAACATAAAAGCTTTGTCCTAGATGCATGGTCTTGGTAAGACTTTACCGAAGTAGAGTGATTTCCCAATGGCTGTTGATGAGCAACCATGTGAGATCAACTGAAGTTTCTTTGTGCTAGTGAGATTTAGTATGATCAATTTTTGGCCACTCTGGGCAAAATTGAGTCATGGTTGGCTTGTGGTTTTTTTGATCCCAAATCTGGCACTGCTGGAACCATCCAAGAGGCACTGTCTCTACTTGCGGAAGGAGTTTATTCATTCAGTTGAATCTGCTGCTTCTCTTAAGGTTAACTTGCTTTTTGTTACAACTAAAATACTTCTGAGAGAAGCAAAACTGTTTAATGCCCACATGTATTGGTAGCTGTCAATCATTTAGTGAGAGGTCATGTTGTGGAGTGGAATCACCCTAATCAAACTTAATTTCTAGGCACAAAAATAGCCACTGTATTAATCATCCTACAGCATTGCCTAGGAGATCTCTTGTCTCTCTTTAAAAGAATTTTTAAAATAGTGGAAAAAAGAAGGACAAGAAAAAGATTTTTACTTATGTAGAGTGAATGTTTTACATGTCCATACTTGTTTTCAAGAGCATACAGTCTAACTTTACTGCAACAGCCCTACTCATTAAAAATTATAATCTAAAGATAGACAACAACAAGAATAAAATATCAATTAAAATGCAGTTGTGTTGGAATGAATAGTTGTACAAAGTTAACCTGAAGAGAGTAATCCTGTTTTTCAGTGTGCTTTATTTAGCTCACAAGTGTTCAGTTTGCTTTACCATTTTATTTTAAAAGTTGCACCTAGTGACTAATTGGTGTGAAATACTATTTGTAATATATATTTATGCTCATTGAAGTTATTCTGATGCAGTACATTGCCAAAAATATTTACAGCAAACACCTTAATATAATCAGCATTTAATGAACTCTTATGAGGCTTGCATATTAAGGTTCATTATGTCTTAGTCAGAATATATAGAAATAAATCTGAGTGTTACCAAAATTTTTCATTGCAAAAACTTTCGATTGAGAAAGTGGACAAAAAGTCCAACAGGGCAAACAGACAAACAAAAGTTTTCGAAGTTTGGAAGCTTAAGATCTTTGAGGTTTCTTCAGAGCTTGTCTGTAGCAACAGCCTGAATCTACTGCTTCCTTCCTTTGTGTTCTTGGTATTAATCATCTCTTACGCCGGCACACTCAGCCCTTCTGACGGGTTGATCTGTTAGCAGAGACTGCTGATTCATCATGACTTTTAGCCAAACTTGCCTGTAAGATAAGAATTTGAAATCCTGTCTGCAAGTCTGTCTCAGCAGCCTGATGCTAAACCAACAGGACAGGTATTTGGAGCTATCACATTTTATGGGCCAACTTTGTTCCTACCAATAGGTTGCATTAAATGGCATTTTCTCATTTGGATGTAATTCTAAAGCTTAACAAATACAGAAAGATGATGCGAGATTGGTAAGAAACTTCACGAAGTCCTCAGACCTCTTTTCAGACAGGACAGATAACTGGGAATTTTTGTCTTTATAAAAGTGATTTTTTTTCTCACTGAAGTGTTTATTTTATTCTGTCACAGACAAATGCTTGTGAAGAGAATATTTTGATCACAGTGTTAAGTCATCTGTATATTTTAATTGTTAATAAAGGGCACTTCAAGACCTAATCTTTAATCCTAGTCCTTCCTTTCTTTCAGAATATTAGACCTGATTTGATCATAGACACTGAAGTTCTGTTATCACAAAGCAGCAACTTAATCTTTGCTAAACTTTTCTAAAGAATAAATTTATTGTTGTCCTAGAAACAAAGCTATAGAGAACTTTTTTAAATTAAGTAACACAAACATAAGTTTGTGTGTCCTTGTTGAAGAATTAAACCTAAACCCTTCCTTTACAGTCCACATCTTAAAGGGAGTGAAATTTCATCAGTGACCCTGATGCAGAAATTTCTTAAAGAGCCTTCTAAAGTTTAAAAAAAAAAAGGGGAGAGAGATTGGAGATAATTGGGATTCTGTGGTTCAAACAAGGACTTAGTTTTTACACTGCACTTGCTTCAGTATTTGCACTTTTTTTTTTAGGTTGTCAGCATAGATTGTTTCCATCCACACTAGATGGATAAGACCTTGTTCCTGACTGCAATATATTTCCACCCCTCTGAATTTTTTCTCAATAGGTGCACTAGGCCTTCCAATGAGGGGAATGAGCAACAATACCCCTCAGTTAAATCGCAGCTTATCACAAGGCACTCAGTTACCGAGCCACGTAACGCCAACAACAGGGGTACCAACAATGTCACTTCACACGCCTCCATCTCCGAGCAGGTATTTATTGATAGCCACTATTTCGTGTCTTTTTGCAGAGCACCTTTGAAGTGTTCTGCCTATTTTACCTCAACTACTTTACAGTCTAACTGATTTAAAAAAAAAATAATAATTTATTTTTACCACTGCCTGTGTTGGGGAAATAATACTGTAAAACAGTAAGCTAGGACCTATTATAGGACAGTATTTGATTTTGCATGTGGAAGAAATTGCTGGCAAATTTTGCTTCAGAATGTAAGACACTTTTTTTTTCTGTTATGGTAAATATGTGATTAAATTTTCTTTATATGCATGTTATTCATGGTTTAGGGTACCAAGGTAGTAGGTCTGAAGCATTTACTTAAAAAAAATATAGAGAGAGATGTAATTCCTTTTCAAATTCATAAAATTTAAGTATTATGGAAAATTCAATTGAGGATTTAATTAGTATGTAATGAGCCAACTGGTATTTCTGAAGAAATCAAAAACCTACATTATTTACAGAGAAATAATAACCCAAACACACTGTTTTGATACTAATGACAAATTCGGTTGCAACAGCTAGAAGTCTGTCCTACATCACATAATGAGTGACCAAATACTACTCTGCAGGTTAATCTTTTAGGGATGTTTTTTCTTTTTCAGGGGGATATTGCCTATGAATCCTAGGAATATGATGAACCACTCCCAGGTTGGCCAGGGCATTGGAATTCCCAGCAGGACAAACAGCATGAGCAGTTCAGGGTTAGGCAGCCCCAACAGAAGCTCTCCAAGCATAATATGTATGCCAAAGCAGCAACCCTCTCGACAACCTTTTACTGTGAACAGGTAAGACTATCCCCACAGAACTCTGACCATGCTTTAATATATATTAATTATATTTACCCATTAGACCAAAGCCTAAAAGTGTGTTTTAGTCTCTTGTCAGTAAACTTTGAAGCTGCTTTGAAGGTTTATTTAAAAGGCTTAAGCTGGATTCCAGCATCGACTGTTGAATTTTTACTGCTGCTGCTTTAAAATGTGTGATATTTCTAATCAGTTCCTGAGTTTTTGAAATGTGTCTTGATTTTTCTGTATACAAACATCTTGGTAAGCATTCATCCTATAGGAGTAAGGCAAGATTTAGTAATACAGTCATTTTTTCTGGAAAAAATAACACATTCAGATACAGCAGAGACTTCGTATTTTACCCTCTTCAAATTCTAGAACAGCATGAAGAGGCTTGCCATTTGATTAAAGGTTTCATGCTCATTTCGGTGCCACAGGTCTCAGTGACTTCTGATCTTTTACCAACTCTTGAGGGCAAGACTTTATCATTAAGCTTTCATTTAGGTTCTGTACCCATGCTTATGCTTAATTTATATTGATAGGCTTGTATTAAAAACTTTGTTCTTTCTGTTTCATGTGTATAGTCACAACCTTGCACAGCTGATTTTTCTTCTGTGCTTTCTTCCACAACTTCCTGGTCGCTGTGCTGTTTCTTCCCTTTCCACCCTTGAGGGGCCCTTCTTAGACCACTGTGTTCTACCCTGAGCACAAAAAAGCTCAGTCAGATGCAGTCTGCCCAACCCAGTATTTTACAAATTGGGTAAGGGAAGATGAAAACTAATGTCTCAGTTATCTAAAACCTTGATTGGTCTATTTAGTTCTGAACATAATGATAGAGGCATTAAAAAAAAATCTTTCCATGATGGCTGCAGTAGAGACCTAGTAGTAGCAGTTTATGGTCTTGGCATGTGGAAGACTGTGTCTTGCCATCCAAATGGATTCAGTCTGCCAAGAGAGACCAGAAACCTGTTTCTTCAAGTGAGGGAAATGTCAAAGGTCTGCCTGCCTCAAATTCACCACCTTGCTGAAGCAGAATAGGGCCATTCTTGATGAACTCTTCCCTTTCTTGATGTCTCTAAACAAAATGAAAGATTTGAGGCTATCTTAAACTGAAATGAAATGCTTTAGATTCACAATTATGAAAATATCTGTTTAGATAACACTTCCATTCAGGAAATATGTTTGGGATTTTTATTCACAGAAACTTCTAAAACATCACCTCCATCCTGGTACAGAGGAGAAATGGATATTGGGATTTTTGTACAGGGCGTAAATCCTGCATTTTGCTCAGCTCTGGACTTCTCAGCACCTCTCTAATCCCGTGTATCATTTGTGAGGGAGTTTCTCGGCCGACAATAGTCCTATCTAACACTAGGAGGTTTTGTAAAAACAAAATCCTTTTCCTTGACTCTTTAGAACTTCAGTGTCCCCTCCATGGCTCATGGTGACAGTGATGTCACTCGTGCATTGTGATGCTCGCATCGGACATTCTTCTACTCGCAACGGCCCGGCCGGCAACGGAGTCATGACAAACGTGGCCGCCCTTGCGATCCTTCCTGCCACCCGCAGCGAACCCATTGCAGCCTGGCGTCCGAGCCGCGCGTTCACCGCTCCTTCCTTGGCTCGCGGTTCCGCAGCGATCACGTTTGTCATGACCTGTTGATGCTGAAGGCACTGCTGCTAATAAGAGTTCAGTTATTTTAGAATTGCTCAAGTTGTCTTGATTCAGCAGTGCTTGCTGCTGCCCTTAATTTTCAGTAGTAGAAAGGAAAATAAGCAAAAACTGAATTTAGACTAATGTGGGTTGCTGAGGTGTTTTGTGTCTTATTTTTTTTTCTCACCTTCTTCCGCCAGAGGATACAAAGCTTGTATTTCTTTTTGTGTGACTTCTTGGATTTTTTTCACAGTATGTCTGGATTTGGGATGAACAGAAATCAGGCATTTGGAATGAATAACTCCTTATCAAGTAACATTTTCAATGGAACAGGTGAGTCTACTCTGACATATGTAGATCGTAAAGTAGAGTGGATTTTGGCTGAACAAGACTGGTTGAAAGTAGTTTGCTCTGAGTGCAATTTGTTCCTAACTTTGAATTACTGCATAGAACTACTGCTGCTAGTAGAGAATACTTCTTTATTCTTAGCTAATATCTATGCCTTTTAATCCTCTTGCTAGTTTACTTCTAAGATTATATGACAGAATATTTATACTTTTTTTAGTGTAATATAAAATAATAGCAAAGCAGTGCTGTTTAATTGTTATTTACTTCCTATCATTTTCTGCAAATCATACAAGAATGTCTAGTTAATTATAAATGTGCAATAACTTAGCAGTTCAAAGGAAGCCATTGCTAATTGCTTATTTACCAGAGAAGAAAGTTTGATTGGCTTTCTGTGAAACTACGGCAGACTTGTGAGAAACCTCAAGCTCCTTTTCAGCAGCCAGTTTGTGAAGAGATTCTTTCAACCAGTTGGTGCAGTTGTGAATTTTTTTTTTCTTCCCCCCACCTGGGAATTATTTCTTCACCTGAATTTAATGAATTTTATCTATATCTGCATATATCTGTATCTCTGTAGAGAGAGAGATGCCACACTGGTGCCATAAGGCGGAGGCCGCGCAGGGCACGAGCAAGCTCCTTGTGGCAGATCTGCGGCCTGCGCTGGCCCGTCGCAAAATGCTCCCCCGTAGCTTGTGCTGCAACTGCCAGGGCTGCTACCAAAACCTGCCACCACTGCAGGTTTCCTTCTCCGAAACCTTCTCTTGATACAGCTCCTTGTGTTTTAAACAGGTTACCTGTCCGAGCACTGCAGTTGTGATTGTCTCTATTCTACAGGCCTCAAAATGAGCAGTCCTTGCTAATACATATTACTGACTAGCCGTAGTTTTAAGAGACTTCTTCAGAGTAATGCCACAACACCAAGGTTATATTTACTCATCATAACTATACTCATATACTATTTATTCATCATAACTATACTGAGTGTTACTCATTGTAAAAAGACCAGTTGGGAGAAAGAATGTTTCTGATATTTGGCCAGCATGTAATGATTTTTTTTTCCACGTGATGTAATTCTTTGAATAAGTGAGATTAAAATTTTAAATTCTTTGAATAAAAATCTTAAGGGAAATTAAAATATCTGCTTTTATTGTAGATGGAAGTGAAAATGTGACAGGACTGGACCTCTCAGATTTTCCAGCACTAGCAGACAGAAACAGAAGGGAAGGAAGTGGCAATCCAACTCCATTAATAAACCCTTTAGCTGGAAGGGCTCCCTATGGTATGATTATACTATTGTAAGCTTGCAGTAGTATTTGCAGCTTCCTGAGTGCAAGTATTTACTTGATTCACCTTTTGCTGTTCATAAGACAATAGGTTGACTCTTTGAAAATGCCTGACACTTGGACCCCTAAACTTTGGTTTTGAAAATGAATCTCCAATCACAGAGATATTGATTAACTCAGCTGTTTTAGGTTCATATTCAGTAAAAGCTGTTGGGGTTTTCATTGAAGATAATATGCTTATCTCATCCCTTTTAAAACTTCTTACACAGGAGATTGATTTTTAGATGCCTTTATACAGAATTGTCAATGTATGAGTAGAAAATACTAGAAATAATACCTGATCAGTACAGATGTTACTGTATAAAAAGTCAACAGTTGTAAATATCGCCATATATTTCACTGTTCATTTGTAATACTGACTGGACTACTGTTCATTATCACTTTTATGACAACAATCAGTTTTCAAAAAATTAAAAATCTGTCAGATTCCAAGTCTGTCTTATATAAGTCTTGCTGAACAGTCTGAAACATTAAAAAAAGACACGTGCATCTTATGTGGATCAAAAAGAATCAGGTAAAGTTAACATTTTGTACAATATTTTTTTGATACTGCTTCAGCAGATTTTGTAGTGGATATTACACCATCTGCTCTCAGAAATTGCTTTTGTAACTTGAAGTTCTTAAGACACTTCTCAAATTTCCAACTAAAAAAGCTAAGTGTTTTTCAAATTAAAAAGCCAGTATTTTTCAAAGATATCTTCACTTTTAATTGGAGAGAAGTGTTAGGTACTGCATTATCAGGAGAAAGGAACCTTGCGGAGTGGATGTAACCACTGCTCTCTGCTCAAGATAGCTGTGAGAAATGTCTAAATGAGTTAAATTGAAGTACTCCTAAATACAGAGTTACTTCCAGAAACAAAGGCATAGAAGAGTCTCTTGCAGTGGAGAGCTGATGTGGCTTATAGTCCTGTGCAACTGAAACAAGAAAATATGAGGAAAACTGATTGACCTCCATAAGAAGTTTGGAGGTCTGTATTGGAGGACGTACAGCAGGATTATGGGACTGTGGTTTCACCTTCAGCAACATGACTGTGTAAAAACCTGTGGTTATTGACTCCTTGTGCTTGCGCCATTTCCATGTGTTGGTGCTAGTGTAGCTGTTTGCCCAGATTTAGTGAACCAAGAAGAGAATTTATCTGTCTATAAAGTTATGCCTAATATCTGTGCAATGCGGGGTTTGGGTGCAGGATAGAAACAACAGAAAAATAGGAGTGGGTGATGCACTAACCGCTGTCTTAAGTAATAGAAAGTAGAGAATACTTTATGGTGACGAAAAAAGGAGGTTTGGAATTCTGAGCAGGGATGTAGTGTCTTAATGCCTACTTTATTTCGGAAGCTTAAGACCTCAAACGTGTTTAAGGTAGAATGAGTATATGTAATATAGTTTGTTATCAATTTTCTTTTTTTCATCCACTGGAAGAAATCTTAATAACTCTGGATGAAAAGGGAGATTGGCAGAAACAAGATTGACTCAGTATTTTTCTAAAACAGGGAACTCTGATCTCAAACTTCAGAATGTAAGAAAAGTCATATAAATCGTCAGCTAGTGAACCATTCTAACTATTGTACATTTATTAAGAATCTTTGAAAAACACAAGCCCTACACTGCCTTCTGTCTTCTCTTACTCTAGTGCTATATAGTGTGCCACCAAATCACTGTATTATTTCTCTGTATCTCAGTGAAGAATATTTGCCCTTGGGCAGATGTGGCGTTTTTCTTTTTATGCCAGTAAGAAAAAAATGTTGCTCTTCAGTAGCTGGAATCCTTCCTTGCTCCAATGTGAATGGCCTACTTTTTATAAATTAGGGTCAGAGCACTGAGAGTTGCAGGCTAAATGCTTTCAGTGTTCTTACTTCATATGTCACAGCAAGTATTTCATTGCTGATATGTTCTGTTGCAAGTTAGCTGGATGTCCTTTAAAGATATGTGATTTTAGCCAGATTATCCTCAGAAATTCTTTATGCATTTAGGACAAAGGAGGAAAAATATATCATTTGCAGGATAATACATTCTTCCTTCATCAGTTGATTTCCTTAAATACTACTGTAACACTGCCTCTAAATATTATTTTGATTATTTTGATTAGCACCTATTCAAAATAGGTGCTATCCATGGTAAAAGTTTGACTTAAATCTTAAAGCAGTGGATGTATCTAAGGTATGAATTTAGTCCCGTATGTTTCTTAGCTTACCCTTAAAACATCCCTATATATTCAACTAAAATTTCTTATTTAAGTGAATTATTTTTACATGTTTTTATTTTAACTGCTCTTTGAAAGTCATTTGTATTATACAATTTGCATATAATGAAATTAATAGTAAGTAAAATCAAGACCAAAATTATTTTTTGCTTAGATGTCTTTTAATGATGTCTCTGCTTTCACTTTGGTGATAGTTGGGATGGTAACAAAACCAGCAAGTGAGCAGTCCCAGGACTTTTCAATACACAATGAAGATTTTCCAGCATTACCAGGTTCCAGCTACAAAGACCCAACATCAAGTAATGATGACAATAAATCTGTAAGTAAATACTACAGCCTCACTTGTTTTCACTGTTCTTTTTTTTTAATATAATTAAACTTTAAAATGGGCAATAATACCAGTTGAATATATTTGTAACTTAAGATCTTCAAATTTGCTGCTCTAACTTGGTGAAATTTACCTAAGCACCATTCCCTACATAGCTGTGTAATTGGAATTTCTCAGGAAGCTTTTTTTTGTCCCAGTAGTCAGTGTGACCTTCCTCGCTCAACTGCCTAAAAATTCTGTTCACCCAACATATATTTTGGGGTGTAGGGGGAAGGGACTTGCATGAAAACATTAAAATTGGTTTGTAGAACGGAAATCTGTTTTTCAAGTTTTGCAGTTCATATTTTTTCCCTACCAACTCCAGCTCATTCTTTACTGTTGGTGTTATAGGCTCCTCTCATCAGCAGTAGTAACTTGCACATATTAACATCTTTCTTCAAAGCTGTCAAATCCTTTAATGTTAGGTGGTACAATATCACTTCAAGGTAAAATTCTTGATGGGGGAAATGAAGGCACGAACCATTTTAATAGACCACTGCGTTCATGGGTATGTTGTAGACTAGTTGTGTATGTTATATCTCAAATATTGTAACGTTAGATGCATAGGTTAACTGTAAGATTATGGGTTTTCTTCCACTGTTTTCTCTGAAAGATATGGGTTAATAATTGTTTAAATGAAAAACTGCTTTAGATCGCAGAGAACTATATTTAAATGCAATATTTGACAAGATGTTTTCACAATTGTTTTGTTATTTATTATTGCGAAAATATATATTAATCGGTGAGTACCACAGTGCAGGCAATAAATATGACTGCAGACTCGTGATGAAAAGTGGGAAATGTAACTATTTAAAAACAGAAGAGAGAAAGAGAATTCCAGTTGTAAATATTAACTAACGTTTCTCAACAGAAACATGAGGGCTTCAGCCTTATTCCATTCTAGTGCCTGATATATTAGCATGGCTTGACATATTGCTTAGACATAAGTCCTTAAAAAAAAAAAAAAAAAAAAAAAAAAAAGCATTTGAATGTGGTTAGTTGTACTGAGTATTCCCATGTACAGAAGTATAAACTGTGATAGAATGCATGTTAGATAAATGGTGCAAATCGTATTTCCCTTCCCTGTCGCAAAAACTGAATGATGGGAAACATTTAAATTTTAATTAATTAAATAATTATATACATAATTATTTGAATAATAGAACTGTCTTAAGACAGTTCTGTAGTATATATTAAAATATTAAATGTATCATACAAGAAATGTGTAGCAATTCTTACAATTTTTGTTGAACACTTGAAAGATGTGGTTAACCAGTTTTTCCGTTTTGGATTGTTTCCATCGTACTAAATCTACAAATTATTTTTAACAGAATTTGAACACATCAGGCAAAACATCATCCAGCACAGATGGGCCCAAGTTTCCTGGAGATAAAAGTTCAACCACGCAAAACAACAACCAGCAGAAAAAAGGGATCCAAGTGTTACCTGATGGTGTGTGCCATTCCATGTTTTTCCTTTTAAAAATTTTGGCAGTACTTTAAAGCATCTTGTTGATTCTCCTCCCCCCGCCGCCCTCCCTGCTTGCTGAAAGGAGAAAATAAATTTGTTCTTGTCACCTAGGTCGGGTTACCAACATTCCTCAAGGGATGGTGACGGACCAGTTTGGAATGATTGGCTTGTTAACATTCATCAGGGCAGCGGAGACAGATCCAGGAATGGTACATCTTGCATTAGGAAGCGACTTAACAACACTAGGTCTCAATCTCAACTCTCCTGAGTAAGTTTCTGGACTTGAATACTGTCTTCATTTTTGGTTTTATTATGCTGTCATTTGTAATAATAGGCTTAGTTAGCTGACACATCAAAAACACAAGATATTATGCCAAATAAAATTTGAAAATATAATGACCATAAACTAGAACTTTGATAACCAAAAGAACTGTGCTTTGAGGCATACTGAGATCTTGTCTCACAAGCTTTCAGTAAACCTAGTGGCTTCACTTGCTCTCTTAACTTCTTAAGGACTTTCTTCAAGGGATCAACAGTACATTGTTAATAAATTTTATGCATATATTATTTCATATAATAATATTCCCTGAAGATATCTACATTTAGATGACAGCCATTTGGGAATAAATTAGATTGATGGAAGTGTAGCAATGAGTAGTATATCTGCAGTGTTACCCTGCACCGAAGATTAATTTAAATGAAAATGTAATTTTATAGTTAAATTCCAATCATTCAGTTCACCTAAGTTTAGCCATCTAGACTTCCTTTAGAGACAGTAGGGAAAAACTCTGGCCTCTATAATCACTGCAGCCACTGAAAAATAAGTGCTTAAGACAGATAGGAGTACCTCTGTACCCCCACTTTCCCATTTCTGAAGAAGAGATTTAAATGATCAGTTTAGGCAAAAATGCCTGTCTCCTTGATAACTGAGTAAGTCTCTGAAATCTCTGATGTTCAGACTTTCAACTGGGAATCTCCTGTTGTGACAGGAAAGACTTTAAGACCCTGATTCCCTTTGATTTTTTTCAATGCCACTGGAGTCTGAAGGGAAAATAGGCAGCTACTTTCCTTT
This sequence comes from Crypturellus tataupa, assembly GCA_034781795.1. Classification (NCBI taxonomy): domain Eukaryota; kingdom Metazoa; phylum Chordata; class Aves; order Tinamiformes; family Tinamidae; genus Crypturellus; species Crypturellus tataupa. The sequence continues at coordinate 757,329 of JAWLRI010000039.1, read as the reverse complement.
TGTATTAAAATAGAGATAGTAGGAAGTACATACAGCATAATTAAATCCTTTTCATATTAATTCCATGTCCTGAGCTACTGTGTTAAATTGGTCACAATCTCCTACTTCCCTTTTGCTGCAGTACAACTGCACGCTTCACTGTGATTGTATTTGTGCAATTATCTGAGCAGTAATTGAGATGTTTGGCTACCTTCATAAGGAGAGTTGTGACTGTTTGTTTCAGCAGAGTTGCATAACATTAGTCTTGTTAACACAGTAATACATGCATTGCGGAGCTTGCACATAGCAGATTCACACAGCAAGGACAAAACCTCTTACATGTGGAGTTTCTGTTTCTCAAATCTATATGCACCTGAACCATGAATGTGTGAGTTCAGGAAAGATGGAAAAATGGGGATAGCAAGGCAAGAAGGAAAGCATGGGGAAAACATGGTTCTGAATTTTGCAATCTTGAAATAACTGGCATTAATTTACATACATGTTTCTAGAAATGGAACATTTTAGAAGTGATTGTTTCTAAAAATCCTTCCCGCAGAATTTGCATGAGAACTTATTCAAAGTGTTACACCTCTGGCGCTTATTTCAAAACTGTTTCCAAAGCTAGCTGTCACTAGAAGGCACACAGTTATATGTGAAGCTGGCAGACTGTTATGCGTACAGAATACTTTCCTTAGGTGTAATGTTACTCTTGCAGATCAGTTTTTCACTGAAATCAGTAGTTTTTTGGTTACTGTCCCTTCCTCCTCAGTCCGTAATGAGGATGTGTCAAGAATACTTAAACTGACCTAAGGTTATGTCTTTTCTTTGGTAGCTCAAGAGCTTAAAGCACGTGTTGGTAGATGGATATACTGGATATTTGTATTATTAAATTATTTGTTATTTTGAGAACAGACAATACTGAAAGTAAAATGCTTCTGCTCTAAAGAATGATAGATCTGTATCTAAATTCTTGAGCTTCTGTCTCACTGTTCTTTAAGAAAGATGAAATCTGGTTATGTAACATCTTTATGCAGCTGTTTTCTCTTGGCATAGGCATGCAGAACAGTAGTAATGGTTTTACTTTTGGTGACTGATTATTTCGTTCAGTGTTATTCAGTAGTTATAATGAGTAAAATAAAGCTAAAGCTCAGCTTACCTATATGGAAAATCTGTGTAAGAGTAGTTCCTCATTGGGCAGGAATACTGAACTGAATGTGCTGTGCAATGGCTGTGTTAACAGCTCTTAGGCAGCTCCTGAGCACAGCATTCAAATTCATGTTGCAGGAATGCATGTGTGTATATCTGAAGCAATGTATATTTTTTCACATTATTCATATGTATATGTGTGTATATATATATGTGTGTGTGTGTGTGTGTATATATATATATATGTATATATATGTGTATGTATATATATGTGTATATATATATATGTGTATATATATATATATATGCGTATATATATATGTGTATATATATATATATGTAATGTGCTGCCGTGTTTCCTTACCGTGCTTGCTGAAAATAGCAAGTTTTTTAAAGGTTTTCACCATTAAATTGCTGCATGTAGGGTATTTAGTGTCATATAAAATGAAACAAATTTTCTGATAGAAAACTATCTCCATTAAGTATTATCTCCTCCTTTCAAGATATAAATACAAAGAGTGTGTACAGTCCTCAGTATCCAGATGTAGCCTTATGTGTATGTCTATGAATTACCATTTGAAAAACTAAAAGCATTTTACATGTGAGAATTTGAATCTTTTTGCCTTTCAGGTACTTCTGGTGTTAAAGATATCTATTTGACTTAAACACTTAGCATAGTAAATGTGCTTTTGGAAACAATTTTAGAATTCAATATTATCTTTCCAATTATTTGAATTAATCTCTGTAACTCAGTTCTATGTATATTTTCTATATAGGTAAGTAAAGCTTTACTTTAGTTGCTGAAAGAATAATTATGTATTGCCTATGTTCCTTTGCTATGAGAAATGCTTTTAGTTCTTTAGGTTATACAGGGGCTTGTTCACATTCTAAAGCTTCCTGAAATGTTCTTCAGATAAAGTGCATGCTGTCCAATCCCTCCTTGAAAAAATATTAGTAGATTTATTTGTATCACAGAATACTTTCCACAAACCCTTCAGTCTGTCTGTCTTGCATAAAGAGGTGCAGTTTGAGACTCTGTATTCTTTACTCTTTGAAACTAAATCTCTAGGGCTTGTACGATATGACCAAGTTGAAGAAATCTTGCCTTGGGGCAATGCCTATCCATATTTTCAGGAGAAATAATGTTTTAGTTAATTTCAATGTCTACAGATTTTACCACTGAAATCTTCCTTCAGGCTAGCAAAGGCTCTTGCCAACAGTGAGAGTAGTAACGGATAGTAAGACTGACACCACTTGATCAGTGTAGTTCATGGCCCATGTAGCTCAGTTTGGAGGTGGATATCCAGTTTCTCAACCTTCAGATATTTTTATAGCAACTATTAGAACTTTAACTAAAATGAAGATAGGTTTTAATTAGGGTATCCTAATTAGTGCTCATTAAAAAAAAAAGTCATAATACTGCTCTGTTATGTATAATTAGAAGTAAACTGTAGCTACCTACCAGAAATATTTTTGCTCCATCCTTTTCCTGTTTTGTGTGGTTTTTTTTTTTTTTTTTTTTTTTTTTTTTTTTTTTTTTTTTTTTTTTTTTTATAAAATTCATTGTTCATTAGTACATCAGTCACTGGTGTAGAGTTGGAAGGTTCATCATTTTCTTTAGCAGAAAAAGGACTTTTTTTTTTTCCTTTTTCCTGGCATGTTAAAGAAAAATTAAATGAATCTGTTAAATCTACTAATTTTTTGTGCATTTTATTTCCATAAGCCAAGACCCAGTGGGCTTATGATGGTTGTATCTAGGCAGATTGAAATACTATGTAAACTTTAGTTGCTAAACAGGGCTGGGATACTGAGCACTTCAATTAAAAGAATAAAATGAAAATCTCAACCCTGTAGGTTCTTGTGGCTGTTTAAGTACAATTTTACCCTTGAGTAATTTTTAAGTAATTGTTTTAGGAAAGTGGGCTAAAGAATTCCTTCTCTCCTCTCATCCCAGGCACTGACTTTGTTGTAGAGTGTGCTTTATTTAGGATTTGGAGGGTTTTATTTTAATTTGTGGTTTTATTTCTTCAGAAATCTTTATCCCAAATTTGCGTCACCCTGGGCATCCTCACCTTGTCGACCTCAAGACATAGGTAAGAAAAAAACAACTATTTAATTCAATATTAATAGTTACAAGTTATATTCATTTACATGTCTTAATAGTTGGATCAATTCTGGTTCTTTTTTCAGACTTCCATGTTCCATCTGAGTACTTAACTAACATTCACATTAGGGATAAGGTGAGTGTGCCTATATGTTGACATAATTTTGGTCAATCTATTGTCAGTATTTTACAAAATTTTCTTTCAGATAAGTGTTGTTCTTCAAAAACAGTATATTTTATTGATGTCCTCAATTTCTGTTTTAAGAGATTTGCCATTTCAAGCCTAATTAGACATATCATACACCCTTCTCACCTTAGATAAGGAAATTGTTTAAAACAGGGAATTGTCATGGTAAGCTAAATACTGTTTGTTATGGGGACTGTGCCTTTCATGCAAAACGCAAGTATGTTATAATCCGTATACTGTAATATTCAAAAGCCATATTAAATGGAGATACTTACCATAGTTCTGTTAGAGGAATCTTTGAGAAATATTGTGAGGAACTGAAGTAATGTTACTCACCTAGTGTGAAGTAAAAGTGAACCAATACCCACAAATGCAAACAGTTGATTGAGATACATGCAAGTGCAGAGGAAAACTTTTATGGATTTGTTACCTCTGTTTATTTTTTGTTTTGTTTCTGTTTATATATTGTGTTCTGTAAGCTGGAAGAGTTAAACTCAAGAAAAAATGGCTTGTTTAAAAATGTTTGTTTTGTCATTATTGACAGCATATTTAAAAAGGGAGAATATTCTGGGTGTATTTTTGTTTTTTAAGTGGGGTAATATGTTTTACTAAATATCTGTTGTGATTTTTCATCCTTGTTTTCCTTTGATCTTTTGCAGCTGGCTGCAATAAAACTTGGCCGATACGGAGAGGATCTCCTGTTCTATCTCTATTACATGAACGGGGGAGATGTATTACAGCTATTAGCAGCAGTAGAGCTGTATGTTCAACCTATTTTATCAGTTTTATAATACGATTTAATCTATTGCAATAGTAAAGTAGTATTTCTCTTTAAAAAAAATAAAAGAAAAAAGCAAACATAGTTGATCTAACACTGGAAAACTTTTTAAAATATCTACTTCAACTTTGGCTCCAGTTTGTGGATTTTTCACTTATACAGTGGAAATAAGTGAATGTTTCTTGTAAATATAGCATTATTATAAAGCACTGTGAAAAAGTGGTATGCAGATACCATCCATCTAGCAAAAGGAAGAAAAGAAAAAAAAAAAAGGAATATATAATAAGAGTTTGTTGATTAATATAAGTAGACTTCTTAAAGTTTCATACATGATTAGTTTTTGATGTAATAATTGTTTGGAAGGGAATGAGATAGCAAGTGTAATGATACTTTAGCATTTTTTGTTTGTTTCTGAATATGTTGTAAAGTTTTGATAAAGCCTTAAAATCGTAGTTGATGATGTCAAGATTCAAGTAACTAACACTTAAAATTATTTTTTCCTTCCTATTAAAACTTAAAAGATTTAACCGAGATTGGAGATACCACAAAGAAGAACGAGTATGGATCACCAGGGCACCCGGCATGGAGCCTACAATGAAAACCAATACGTACGAGAGGGGAACATATTACTTCTTTGACTGTCTTAACTGGAGGAAAGTAGCTAAGGTATCTCTTTTCCCTTGTGCAGATTTTTTAAGTCTCTCAACTGCATATTTTTAGAAAGACAAAAGTAAAAACTGCTCTTCTCCCCCCAAAACCCTGCACTTTACAACCTCTTATTTAACTTTAGTATCTTAAATTTGATGTAGGAGGGGAATGCCAATTCCCTAAAATCCTGTCTTCTTTGTGGAAAAAGAGAAGCTGCTTCTTTCCTGTTTTCCCTGGTGGGATACAAACATGTAGAACTCGTCACTTATGAGTTCTGGTAAAACAAATTTTTTCTCAAATACCAAATTACAGAATAGCGCGTACTGCTCGCCATTTTAGAAACTAGGCATGCAAATATTTAATTTTGCTTTGGAAAATTAAGTAGGGAGCCAACACTTTTTGAATTAGAAATGGGGTGTCATCTTCAGATGTTATCTCTCTTTCAACACACTATAGGAATTTTGTGCCCTGTTGTTTGAACATCAGAATGCTTTTAAATAAATCACTTCTTTTTGTGAGAGAAATATATTTTCAAAATGCTTGTTTTCTGTATTGTAGGACAAGAAGCATTAAAAAAAATCATAGAGCAACAGTCTTTCCCAGTTTGTTTCTTTCTGTCCATAATACAATCAACAACGTTCACCCTTCACTTGCATAGAGTTAGCTTAAGAAATTGAGAACTGTGCTTTATTTTCTCCCATCCTCACCCAAGTATAATTAATTTTCAGTATCTTAACAGCTTCCAGATTTTAATACCATCTCATAGAGTATCCTTTCCTTGCTGGGTCTTGATTTCCGTGATCATCAAGAATGCCATTGCCCACTTAACTATTCATATACATGAGAATTTGTGGATGTGCCATGATATGCTTGAAGGTTTAGTTGATACATCTGTCTCATCCATGACAAAGCAAATGTAAAGCTTCAGTGTTAGACATTTAATAGAAATACTGTATCAAGCCCTTCCTTTTCTCTGAAGAAGACTTAGCAGATCAGGCCAGATTAATCTTGAAGCCTTGAGCCCAGCAGATGTGATTCCTGCAGGTTGGAACTATGTTTTGTGGTTCCCCATACATGGGTATTTCCTTCCATCAGAAATGCCTTCACCTCAAGCCTAGTTTCTTGTTTGCTAATGAGGCATTTCAGCTCTGTGATCACATTGCAGATGTGTCCTTTGATGTTATGACATACTTCATTAAATATTGATATATCTGTTAATGTGTTTTTAACCTTCAATTTTAAATTAAAGGGTATAGACTGCAGTGCTCTTCCCTGTGTTAAATGCATTACATTTCAAACTGAGTAGGAAGAAGTTTGCTCTTTAGACTAACTAGATATGGTGCTCTTTATTAGTTTTTTCTTTGTTGCACACAGTAAGTTTGCTTAGTGTGAGAGAAGGGGTAAAGACTGAGTCATTCTCATTTTATTTGTCTCAAACTTTATGGGAAGGCTCTTCGATTTCTGTCTGTGACCCATTATTTCTGTGCCTATAACACAACCAAGATTTCCTTACTTGTGTCATTTATCATATGTGCAAATTGATTTCAAGACTTTGAAGTAAACAGAGACATCATTGCCCTCAAAAATCCTTAAGAAAAGCTAACTTCTAGTTTTCACTTGAATTACTGGTTTGTTACTTGCTGTATACTCCCTTAGATTTCCTGAGAATCTGATTAAACTTGCTTCATTTATACTTGAGATCTTCAGAGAGGGGAAAAATTACCTTTTTAAAACATAGGAATCCTTCAGAATTGACTGAACGTGCTCCAGTTATTAATGAAGAATAACAGCCTCATCCCTGTTCATGTGTCAGTGGATGAGCCTGAGTTTGTACACGATATGGAAACACAGCATGGCTTTCACTGGAAGGCAGGCAGTGCCCATTTTATACAGATAGCAACCTCTTTAGTGTCAGTCCTTTCACTACCTGTAGCAGAAATGCATCAACCTGCTGATGTTTAAGCCTTACTTTTGAATATGTTCTCCATTTGGAGTGTGAAGTGCTGTCCTGAAACTTCAACATCCAGTGCTTTGCTTGTTTAGTATTTGATACCTCCTGCTTTAGAGAAGAGCTGCGTTCCTGTAGCAGGGATGCACCAAGGTGCTGTGGTGCACCAAGGTGCTTCTCCAAGTGTGCTAGCCTTGAAAACCTAACCTGATTCCAGCTCTCTGCTTTGCATGTTGAAAATAATTCTCCCAACATTAAGAAGCAATTAATAGCTACTGAGGGATGTTCTTACTTGAAATTCTGTACCTGCAGTAGTCAGCTAATAGGATGCATTTTTTGAAAGTCCATAGGAGGGAGAGTATTTATTAAAACAAAAATCTGAACTGGAACATTATGGTATTGGAACATAATAAAAAAAAAAATCTTCATTTTTATTTTTTCCTCATACTTGATTTTAGTTTGGTGCAAAGTACCTCAGGCAAGCTGGCTATTGATCAGGGGAAGCTAGAGTTTGTGAAAGGAAGTGGGACTTTTACATAGAAAAGAAATAACCTGGAAAAAACTTTTGTGACAAGTTTCTATCTATGATAAGCAAAAAAATCATGCATAAACATCAAGTATGGTCTTGGCAGTGTATGTTAATGATGTGTTACCTCTGGTATTAATTTGGGAAGTTACGATTTTCTTAGAGAAAGAGTGATAACAAGAATGGTGGGATTGCACTAAATGTTGCTTTTATTGCAAAGGGAAAATATGGCCAAATATGTGTTTTTTTTCTTTTCCCTAACAAACATAGAAGTATTACTCTTTCAGGAAATAAAAAATGCAGGAAGCTGCTATAAGAAGTATCCTGGTAAACTGCAATCTCATACTACAACAGGTGCATTATTAGTGAATCCTGGGAATATCAGTTCCCTAGGAGGCCATAATAATAATTTCTATTTAATGGTTTCATTAATGCTGCTTTGAAACAGACCAGAGTTGTTTCTGGTAAATTATCACTTTTGTACAAATTATTTTTCAAGGTGCTTTATAAACTTGGCTTGTTCAACTGTATATACTCAAATATACTGCAGAACATGTTCCAGTGTGGTGTTCTTTGCAGATCTGTTGCATTTTGCAAATATGAGCTTGTGTTTTTACTGTATTTACTATTAACTCAAATATATTAACTATTTACTTTGGTTAATATACTGAATATTAAGAAAACCTGTAAAAGCATACAGCTGATCTGGATTAACAGATTTTTTTGACAGTGTCTGGAATGGCTTTTAACAGATCTGAATAAATTCTTTCAGTAAGATAAGAAATAACATTCTTGAGTAAAGACTAGGGTTTACATTCACAATAGATAATGGGCTAAAGAAGGAAATGCAATAGCTGAGGAATAGGACAATTCCTAAAATCAAATCAAATTAATTCTATGCTGAGGAGATGTTAAATGGCAAGAATAAAATGAATGGCACTATTTTCAAAATCAACTAAAGTACAAAATGAAACTCAAGAAGCTGCTGATTACAGATGTGACTGTGTATATGGTTTTTCATCCTAGGGCATGTGGAAAGTACATTGTGGTTAAGGACATTTTGATTTTTCACTGAGGATCTGGCTATATAGTTTGCTTCTGTTGAGGAGACATGAGAGACTCAAATGAGAGAAGGAAGGGAAGTGGAAATGAGACCAAAAAGGCCTTCTGCAATTGCACATTTACTGAAATCCTGGTATAAATTGTCTGAAGTAAACTTGCCTGGAATTTCTCCTTTGAAAAGTATGGAGAGATGGTCCCCTTTAAGGAATAGGATTATAAAGCCCTTATGCTTTGATTTTGTATTTATAAAAGGTGGAAATTTTTATGGAATTGGAGGTTATATTTCAGAGCGCTTATTTGCTTGTAAGTATTGCTGCCTATATTTAATGATTTGATAATATTTTTAGAATCAATATTAATTAACTTTATAATTGCTAGAAAGTTGCATTTGTTCTATTAATAAAAATGTGCTATAGCATTTTAATTTAAGTTTGGGTCTTTGCATCCCTCCTTAATTTAGCATAAATACTGCTTTTCCAATCCCATTTTCAATTTAGAGGTAGCCATGGCATTTCCACCTTTCTACCTTTGGTGGTCCAGAATATTTTGTCCTTGAGACACTTTTAACTTTGGCTAAATTTTTGTTTTGTTTTACTCTCTCAAAGCTATGGATCAGCTTAAACAGTTCTCTCTCTAATTTTGTAATGTATTGAAGTTTGTATATGTGCAGGCTGATGCAATTTTACAGTCAAAACAATTTACCAAAATGACCTGATAAGCGATTGATTTCATTGCATATAACAATTTACGTAGTGTTACACATGCTATACATTTCCCCACACACATTTAGAATATATTATTCATGGTTAATTATAAGTATTTGATTTTAATGATTACTTCCATATGGAAAATAAAGCAATGTAACGTTTGTCAATAGATAAGTAGCATTTTTACATTTTATTTGTATCTGCTTCCATCCAAAAGTATCAGCACTACTGTTCCATCCTAAACTATGGTGGCCCCTGGAATCAAAAACAAAACCAAAAAATTCATGTAATGAAAGTATTTTTCTATATGTAATAAATAATTGTCTTCTAGTTTTCAAATATTTGGTCAGTGAGTTCTTTATCGACATTGCTGGACATAACTTTAGGTGTTCTTACACAATAGTGTGTGTTGGAATTTAGCATTGCTGAAACCGGAGGGCAAATCAGAAAGGCTCTTCTGGCATCCCATATACGTGTTTATTTTGAAAAATGGAGGCAGTAAGAAGTATCAAGTCACGTGCTGCTAACGAGGGAAATCCTGGTGGTTGTTCTAAGCGAGGGGTTTCCAATCTGCGGTGCCCCAAGCACTGCCTGGGTGACTGGAGACTCCTCCAGACACCACCTCGCTTGGAGTAGTGGTGCTGTCAGTAGTGGGGCACAACCACACTGAGGTTGGAAACCCCCTTCCTAGGCTGCTCATGCTGCCTTTCAGTTAAAGTAGCCGTTTTCCATGTGTAATTTTGAAGGCATTTCAGAACATGCGGAGGTTCAGGTAATTCCTCTAAGCTTTTGTTATTAACCCTTTCTTTTCTTTACAATTTTGTTAAAGAAGCAATTTCCCAGCAGCTGACCATAGATTGATAGTTTTCTGCAGAGCCTTCTATGATTATGTGCAAAATGGAAACTTTGAAAGCCAGGAATGGGAGAGAAGTTCGAGAGGTATTTTTTTCCATTTTAAAATGACTTCAGATTACTGAAGACCTTAACCTAGACCAGTCTCTGTTGCTCAAATATGTGCAGAGATTTCTACACATGGATCTTGTGTCTGACAGAAGAGAGCTGGTGCCTCTTCAGTACCAGCATTAGTATATATCTGCGTAAGAGAACTTACATCGACTGGCATGCTGTGTTGGTTAGGAATGCCACAAAAAGTAATTTATATAATCAACATAAAGGCTACAGGTAGTATGCTGTAAAAAAAAAAAAAAAAAAAAAAAAAAAAAAAAAAAAAAAGCCATAGGCTGGAAGAGAGAACAGGAACCAGAAATGAGGGATATGAACAAGTTTTTGGTACAGATTATGTGATCTCACCTGGACTTTTTGCTAGAAGTTTCTAGGTTTGTAGACATATTTCCTGGGGAATACAGTTTTAGTAAATTTAGAGCATTGTTACCTAATTTGTTTTATTACTGTGCTCAGTGTTCTTTCAATGTGAGATAAAGTTCTTTTGCCTTAAAGAAGAGAGGTCTGTGAGTAATTTCCTGCAGCTCCAGTCTAGCCTTCACTTATCCCTTAGTTTGTCTACCTGTGAAACTGAAGTACCGCTATTTTAAGCCCCTTTGTAGAGTCTTCTAAATATCTGTTCAGCATTCTGTGTTGTCTTCAGTGTATAGAAGTAGCTGGACAGAGTTGCTCCCCAGATGCAAATTACATTCTGCTGAGATTCGCTGTTGAATTAGGCTAAATAAATTACGGCGAATGTCCAAGGAAGCGATTGTTAACGGGAAGAAGCCTTGAACAATTCTGAAGCTTCCGCTCATGCTAATTCTTGAATGAAAATAAAACAGCGATGAGATGCAGTTTATCTTGAATAATGTAAGATTTAAACAAGTGCTTGTAGATTTTTGCATATATGAAGTTACAGGCCCCCAGTGTAAAGGTGGCTCCCTTGTTAGGTGTGTGTGCACAAGTCAAGATCACAGGAAAGCAAGAAAACTGTTTGGTTTTTTTCCTGACTGTGATAATGATGCATTTAGACATCAGGGATGCTCACATTCTAATTTGAATTTGCTGCTACAGGCCTAACACAAGTGTGTGCTGGATTACTGAAATATCTTGTGATTAAGCAAATCAGACACTTCTAAAATTCAAATGATGATGCAAGTGAGACAATAAAGCTTCTTATTTATAAGTTGCAGCTTGCGTGGCATCCCAGTACACCACAGCAAAGATTGCCATTCTGTAAGTTGTTTTAGAAAACAGTATTTCCCATGAAAGACAGTACCAAAGTATGATAGACTAGCAAGGAGCTTTTATTCCTTCTTCAGGATGTTCAGAAGGGATGGGTGAACCTGAAGCTTAAATTTAAGCATAAAACATGGTAGAATATTTTACTAAATTATGTCTTGCACTCCAAATTTGTAGTAAGAAGGAGAAACTTTGCTAGTTTAACTTAGCAGAGGGCTTGGTAGCATTTCACAGGATGTCCCAAAACTGCAGGTGTTCCAGGTCTCTCTGTGTGACCCATTGAAGGACAAGCTCCTATTTGTAATTCAGGTAGTGCCTTAATGGGGTGTTTTTCTCTTAACTGTACATGTGCTTGAGATCATAAGTAGGGTTCTGAGAGTAGCATACCATAAAAGGACAGGAGAGCTGGTGTCTCCAGAGATGTAATAGCTTAGAGTATTGCTGCTTTGTTTCTTAAAAAAGAGAATTTAGATAAATGATCCCAGATAGCAAAATCTTGTTTTGCTGCTTTCTTCGTAAGTTAGAGCTCAGTCTGTTCTATTCTTGAGCATTTCAAGTGTGGCCTGTAGAAGCTGCAGTTACCACCATTCAAATGATTAGCTGTCTGATTTTGTCTGGTTTTCTTTTTGTTTTTAATTGTAGGAGTTCCACCTGGAATATGATAAACTAGAAGAAAGGCCTCATCTGCCATCAACCTTCAACTACAACCCTGCTCAGCAAGCCTTCTAAAGACTTCCCTTTTCTTGGGGTATGGCTGTCTCAGCACAATACTCAACATAACTGCAGAACTGATGTGGCTCAGGCATCCTGGTTTTAATTCCTTGAGGATCTGGCAATTGGCTCATGCGAAGGGTCACCATTTGAGGTCCTGCCTTACTAATTATGTGCTGCCCAACAACTAAATTTGTAATTGTTTTTCTTTAGTTTGAGCAGGGTCTGAATTTTTGTTTTTGTTTTATTTTTGCCAGCAGACAAGCTTGAGTCTGTAAAGACAAGCGAGTACACTGACAAAAGTTTACCACTTAGTTTCCAAAATGTATAAAAAAAGACAAAAAATGACAAAAAAGACAAAAAATTAGACAACAAAATTTGCATTGTTCATTGTAGCACTATTGGTAATAAAAAATGTTTGTGCATTTTTATGTGAAGATCCTTCTCGTATTTCATTTGGAAAGATGAGCAAGGTTTGCTTCCTTCATTTTACTTCCCCTTCTGTTTTTGAAAGGCAGTTTTCGCCAAGCTTAATGCAAGAATATCTGACTGTTTAGAAGAAAGATATTGCCACAATCTCTGGTTAGTTTCCAGAGTTGTGTATTACTGAGCTTCATCTTTCCAGAATGAGCAAAACACTGTCCAGTCTTTGTTACGATTTTGTAATAAATGTGTACATTTTTTTTAAATTTTTGGACATCACATGAATAAAGGTATGTATGTACGAATGTGTATATATTATATATATGACATCTATTTTGGAAAATGTTTGCCCTGCTGTACCTCATTTTTAGGAGGTGTGCATGGATGCAATATATGAAAACGGGACATTCTGGAACTGCTGGTCAGGGGACTACTTTGTCGCCCTGTGCACTAAAGGGCCAGATTTTCAGCAGCCAAGGACATCCATACCCAAGTGAATGTGATGGGACTTAAAGAAGTGAACTGAGACAATTCACTCTGGCTGTTTGAACAGCAGCGTTTCATAGGAAGAGAAAAAAAAAAAAAGATCAATCTTGTATTTTCTGACCACATAAAGGCTTCTTCTCTTTGTAATAAAGTAGAAAAGCTCTCCTCACTGCAGTGTTGACTTTGATTTGAGATTGTGAAATTATTTCTTCAACAATGAAAATGGAAAAAAAAAATGTTGAAGTATTAAAGCTATCAAACTGTACAGTGGTTAAGACACTTACCTTGAAGAGTCTTTTTGCTGCTGACAAGTAATTTTATGAGATACATCTACTTCTCCCCGGTTGGCCAAAATTTTTGGTTAACCTTGCTTTTGAATAAAAAAAAAGTGCAAAATAGCAAGTTATCTTTTATAAAGGGGGTTGGGTAACATGAGGTGATACGAGGTTGCTTCAAGAACTCATCACAGAAGGAAACCTTGTAAGAAGCAGCTTCGTTTAGAACTGGTCACAGTTCCAAGCTGGTATTTTACCACTTTAAGTAGATTCCATGTGATGGTCATTACTTGAGCTTCTGAGCTTGAGCAAGCATGAATATGGTGTTTCTGAAAAACAATGTAACTGTCCTAGAAAGTGGAAGAAAAATCCTGGACCATTTCATTAGTTTCCTCTTTCTCCATGTGACTGCTGTTACTCATTCAGGTGCCTCTAATGAAGCAATTTAAAAATAGTAACCTGAGGTTACCAAAGCAAGAAGAAACAGCAAAACGTGTCAGTGAATCTTTTTTATTTATTTATTTTCACTTTCACATTTTTAACCTATTTCTCTTCATAGTACAGACAGCCTCTTGACTTTTATCAAATTATATTTAGCAGTTGACCTTTAGGGACACTGTTGTGTTTCCACATCAGGTGCATAGCAACTTCAAATTCTACATTTTTGTATTATTTTAAGGTGAGAGATGCAATGATAAGCAGTAGGTTTGTATTTTTCTTTTATTATTTAAAGCAAGCTGTTTGCCAAGATTTAAAGAGGACCAATTATAATCTAAATGATGATTAACAGAGCTGAAAAAGATCGCAACTTGTTCTTTCTGCAAATTGGAAGAGATTCAAATGTACATCTAATCCTTAAGAAAGGATACTTTTCAAAAAGCTTATTACTCCATGATAAAGCTGGAATTTCTTACTGACAGAGGTCTACTGGGACTTTAGAATTTTTTTGAAATGAATAAATGAGGTAATATAAATTACATTAAAAAAGATATACTATTAAATGGCTTATGATACCTCTAAAACCAATTAAACTAAAATTGAAAAGCTAAGTCTTTAAAAATGTTATTTTAATGACACAGCTGCATTCAAGAGTATGACACTTCAAAAACTGGAGATGCTCCGAGTTGTAATCCTTGCAAAATTCTGAGCTGTTAAAAAAGGAACTGATGGTTTCCTCCTCCAAAGCAGAAGACTGACCTGACTCTCGCTTGTCCTGTCTCCTGTGAGTAAAAAAGAATATGCAGATACGTCAAATTCTGTGATTTCATTTCAGTTTGCATTTCTAAAGCAAGAGAAAAAGTTTTAAATATAAACCAACGTATATAGCATAAAACATGCCTTAGTGGGTATTAACACAATAATTAGAAATATTGCTTTTTTCCCTCTCTGAAAGGAAGAAAATCTCAACATGTCATGGTGTGTTTCTGTGACTGAAGCGAGCTGGCCCTTTATAAAACTTTACATTTAAGGTGTACAGCTCTTTTTTTTTTTTTTTTCTTCCATTATCACTGATTTACAAGGGAGAATAGAAAGCTATTTTGAAATATTTTTGTTTAAGCTTTTTTCGGTTATGTGTAGCATGCAAGGTAAGTTCTGAATAGTAAAGCCAGCGTTCTTGAAAACAAGTATTGAGATTTCTGCTCTGGTTCACAAACATTCACATATTTGTGTCTCATTAAATATTTAAATAACTCAAATATTTTTAAACAGCTTCCGTTTCTTTGGGCAGCCACTAGCCTGGATTTCGAGTGTAAAACGGGTTGTACCCACTTGCTGCAGGTTTAGGAATCAAAAGAGGAGGTAAGGACAACCCACCAAAGAGTTTCAGAAGACCAAACTAAAAAAGCTAACCACCCAGCTCTTGTAATCACAACCCCTCAAGCACCTTCACGTGCATCACCGGGCCAGCTCCGCGCACCAGGAACGCAGTGAGTCCTGGAGCTGGCCGCTCCGCAGTGGTAAAACTGCGCCTGCCTCTGCCCCGGGACCAAGGGCAAGTTGTGTGTTAGGACCTGGGGGTCGGCCCCACCACTGACTGCGGCTTCACTTCTGTCTGCGGCACCGTGTGCGATTGCATCGTTCTGTTACAGGGCGTGTGTGAAGGCCCTCGCTCTCCACCAATATTTTGTACTTGCAAAGGAAAAAAAATAATAAAATATTGCTGATACTCTTCTGTTTAACCATAAAACTGTCTCTGTCATGACCTAGGCAGTACTGAAAGGCACAGGGGCCTGTGCAGCAGTCAGCTGGATACTGCGCGGATACAGAGGCAGCAATGACTACTGGAGAAGGGTAGTCAATTCCTAAGTAACAGTAAAGATACCATCTAAAATGAAAAAATAAAAACCCACTTAAATTTAGTTTTTAATTCACTCCTAACACTATTTTCATCACTGGATGTTGAGGGACAGAAAACACGATTGCCATCTGCCATGCTCAAGAAGAGTTAAAATGCACATTTGTTAGGTGTAATATAGCACTCTAGCACTCCGTTATTTTTAAATAAATTTTTGTTTTTAAATGCCATATTCATTTATCATGTTTCTCAGTATTTCCTCTTCCTTAAGAACTGTGCTTGTAGAATTGAAATTTTGGTAGGAAACGCAGATTGGTGCAAGCAATTCTTCTGAATTGCTGGCTGAAGGCTGGATTTTTCTTATAGTACAAGACTTAAAATGGTGCGGCCGCTTGGTTTCTCCTTACTTGAGTAAGCAGCTATAGTCCTCATTTCCACAAATCTGAGAGCTTCCAGTGTATTTAAAAGACTAGAGGAAATGCAGTTAGATTACTTATTTTAAAATTACAGATTGAATTGCTTCAGTAAATTCAATGTTACCTTTTAAAACCAGTTTATTATTGCAATTAAAGCTTATTTTTGAAGGTAAAGTTAGAATATATTTAGCAACCATGTTCAATGTTCCTAATTCAATCAGCTTCACGATTAGCATTGCTAACTCAGCTTGGATCTCTTTCCTAGGCTTTGGATTTGCAAAAAACAGTTTTTGGAAGTATTTCCAGTGTACACTTTATATTCTATATAAAATGTACGCACACACAGAGGCTCCCTGTACTGCAGGACTGTACATTTAGCAGAAGGGCAGACTAGCCAGTTGTGGTGATGACCTGCGCATCCTTGGAGCGCAAAGGGAGGGCAGCCCAGGGCGCGGGAAGCTGGTGCCTGGTTTCTGAGTGTGAGTGTGCCCTTTCTTACCCTTGGAGATGTGGGATAAAGCGCATGAATTCTGGTGTGTTGACAAAGTGAAATGAAAGTACATCTACCATTGGAAGTACTGGGTAGCTTTGGGTCACTAAACCTAAATCTTCCCAAACCGAAAACTTCCAGGAATTCAGTCCAATTTAGTATTGCAGAAACACTTCACATGCAGTGACTTGAACAGTAGCTTATAAAAGTCACGCAAAGCCAAGCTAACATTTTTATAAAAATGTTCGGATGTTTGTGACCTTTACCACAAAGATAAAAGTCAGCAGATTTGTCCTTCCTGCCAACATACCTGAAATTTTGTAGATACACGGACATCACAGCCCTTTTGTGGATACAGGGTTGGGTTTTCCCCCTCTCCCCAGATGAGTGTTTGGCAGCTGGGTGTGATGTTCCTCCCTTTGTAGCCAAGCTGCTTCCCGTTGGGTACCACGGTGCTGGTTGCAAAAGGCAGGTTTTAGTCCGTCACTGGCACTTTCGTGTACACAAAGTGGTTCTCCCACGCAGATCCACGCTGGGAACCAGTGTCGTCGCTCCCTCGTGCTAGACGGAGCGTCTCGGTACCATGTGGTGTCCGCGGGCAGGTCAGCGGTGCCCGAGGGCAGCTGAGACGCCTCGCAGAGCTTTCCTTTCTGCACTGTTTTTCTCGGCGCTGGTTACTCCTGATACAAGCCCTGTTTTGGGGCTCTCAGAGTCAGTGTGCTGCCTTCTTGCCCTCAGCAGGACCAAAGCGTTTGCCACCAGGCCCTGAGGTACCCAGCTCTACCCTTACAAATCTGCCACTAACGATCTCATATCACTTCTGACTGATCCAACCGAGGAGTTTCGGCCCTGACTTTGTTTTTAAAGTTATGGGCAAATGCTATGAGATTTTCTGGTAAACGTCACACGCTGATTCAGCTAAAGTATAGGCTCACCATCTCCTGAGATCATGGACATACAGATTTTTGATAGACCCTGGAAGATTAACTCTCAGGGTTACTGTGTTACATACACGTGGTGAGCTCTTGCCTTAATTTCAACCGGCAATACCTTTATATGGGGGACAGCAAAGAACTCAACTGGGTAACAAGTGGACTGAGATTTAACATCAACTGCAAGTTATAAGGAGGGAAAAAGAGAAAAGAAAAAGAAAAGAGGGAGGAAAAAAAAAGACAAGATTAGGGCTGGTGGACTTTTGGGAGAGGATCCAGATGGCAGGCAACCAACTTAGGCAAACAAAATTTGTGGTTTTGTATGATAAAAACAGAACAGAAAGGTCAAACATCAAATACTGCCACCACCAAGAGCGCTAGCAGCAAAGGTGACTGAAGAGAACCCATGAAGAGAGCCAAGAACTAGTCAAGGGGAGTTGTGTTTCTAGCGTAAATATCTCTCGCTGGCGAAAGCTGCTTCAACTGCCGCCCAGGCCTACAGCCGGAGTACTTTTTCTGGAAAGCTGTAGTAGTAGCAGTGGCTACTACTGAGCCTGAGGACAGAGCGGTTGCACATTAGTGCAGCCAAGAACAGTATTTGCAGCCATTTATATTCATATCACAGAGCGGATTCTCCAAAGCGTTCCTGCCAAATGCTGCTGAAGATTCCGTTTGAGGAGCCTGTGGCTCAACTTTGCTTTTAGAAGTTTGACATTGTGCTCTGCTGCAGTGGAGAAGTGACTGGAAAAATTGGCTGGAAAGAAAGTACTTTTTCCCATATTCATTTTTCTATTGTGTTTGCACCAGCCTGTCTGCTGTATCATCGCATTCAGCTATCAGCGCAGATTTTATTCTATGTAACTAACTGTGCTAAAGACTACAGAATGAAAATGCAACTGAGCTAAGGTACTTTGGTGGCGAGGAGCATGTTGCGCTGTAGTTGCTGCGGTGAGCGATGCTCAGCAAGAGGGGAAGTTCATTCGTGTGTTTTCTTGGCTTTGGTGCACTTCTTCAGCCCTCTCTTGAACGGGGCATGTCCCAGGACTGCCTTTGCGAGCGCAGTGTCCTGCTGGGCAAACCCTCTTGCCACTTCCCCCCCGTTTACCCTCGTCTTTAGCTTGCGGGCAGAGGGACTCGCTGCGCGCTGCGCTGCGGGGCTCGGCACCGCCGGGAGGGCGCCGCACCGAACCGACGCTCGGGCACGAGGAGGGGGCAGTGGCCCCGTGGCCGCAGCGCTGCCGCCACCAGCCTTGTCCCAGCTCCGCGGCGCCCGCCCGGCTCGCAGCCCCCCCGGGGTGCCGGGGGCCGCTCGCTTCGCCCCGGCGCCAGCAGCGCCAGCAGCGCCGGGAGGAGCGGGGGCAAAGCGGCCGCGCGGGGACAGAGCGGCACCGCTAATCCGGGCTGGCAAATCCCGCCGGGGCCGGATAATCCCGCCGCAAGCTGTCCCTGCCTCCCGCCGCAAGCGGGTCAGAGCGCGCAGATAAGTAAGTAACCCGGCTTCCCCCACACACGCATACACATACACACACACACACACACACATATATATATTTATTTATTTACGCGCGCGTGTGAGCGTCGCTC
>JAWLRI010000039.1:714510-738156 GCA_034781795.1 Crypturellus tataupa | reverse complement strand
TGCCTGCAGGTGCTCGTGCGCACCTCGCGCTCCGCCGCGCCCGCGCTGCTGCACGAGGACGAGCGGCAGCTGCGCGCCAACCCCAAGGTGAGCACCGCGAGGGGGAAACGGCCCGTGAGGCGAGGGGGGAAACGGACCGCGGGGAGAAGCGGTCCGCGAGGGGGGAAACGGTCCGTGAGGGGAGAAGGGGCCAGGGGAGGAAGACACGGTCCGGGGGGCGGGAAACAGTGCTGAGGGAAAAACGCTCCCTCGTGCGGGAAAGATAACGGTCCGTGAGGGAAAGCAGTGCCGGGAGGGGGGGAGGTCTGTGCGGAGGAACAAACTGTCGGTGGGGAAAAAGAAGAGGGTCCTTTGGAGGGGAACAGCAGTGTGTGGAGGGGGAAGCAAAAAAGGGCTCGTGGGAAGCGAGCCTTTTCTCTCCACCCGTGGGGAGAAAAAAACCGTCTGTGAGATTCAAGAACGCCTGTAGTGGTTTAAAAAAAAAAAAAAAAAAGTCCATGGGTGGAAAAACGGTCTGTGGAAGGGAAAAAAAATGAAAAAAAAAGGGGGAAAATGCTTTAAAAAAAGGCAGACCGTGTGGGAAGGGAAGTAGGGAGAGATGGTCGTAGGGTTCAGGGTAGCAGGGGGAAGTAAAAAGGGCCAATGGCAAAATAGAGAGATGGTCTGTGAGAAAAAAGAATGGCAGGCGGACGGGGGGATGGCTCGTGGGGGGGTTAAAAAAAAAAAAAAAAAAAAAAAAAAACACCTGTGGGTTAAAAGAAACATGTGGAGAAAAGAAAAGACCCTTGTGGGGAGAAAGAATGCTTGTGCGACAAGAAAATGTCCCGTGGTGGGGAAAAAGGGAACAAAGTGCACCCGAGGGACGGGGATTGTGTGTGTTGCCACCATGTCCCAGCTTCCTGGAGCATCCCCTTCACCAGGAAAAAAAGGAAGGATGTGGAAAATGCTTGTCCGGGCATCCCTCACAGGGGAGCACTTGGGCTCTGGGCGGGATGGCTGCATTTAAGCAAAAGCTTTTTCTATGCAAGATTTTTTTTTTCCTTCTTTTCTTGAAAGTTTGCATCACCTGCACGGAGACTGACTGAACAGAAGTGCCTTTAAATCTTCAGTTCCATCCCCTGTAAAGCGGGATTGTCCCGTCTCTGTTTTTTTTTTTTTTTTTTAATGCCGAGCAAACATCCTCCTTCCAACACTCTCAGCGGAGGAGAGTTTGTTAAGTTGTTTCCAGAAAATAAAGGAGCAAAATCCAGTGGGGACAGCAGGATGGTAAAACCTGGCACGATTTGCATAAAATTGGGTGAGCAGAGCTGTGAAGGTGCCAGGCTGTTTCCAACAGCAAAGTGGGTGCCCGTGGCATGACTGGGCCATGGCTGCTGGGTTTGAATTCCCATGGATGCCTGGAAAGGTGGTTCAGGAACCTCCATTTATTCAGCAATTAATGAGCAGACTTGAGCCTGCATGCCGGCAGCGTGGCGTGGTGGATGCTCTTACACATCTAATCTGGTTAGCTCAAGCGCCGTGCCGCTGGGTGCGGGCTGCCGATGACGGCATCTGATCTGCTAGATGGGGCCGAGTGGATAGGATGCAGTTTTTGATGTAACTACGTTGTTCGGTAGTAACTGAATTAAACTAAGTGGAAGAGAACATGGAAAGGAGTGTGCTGCCCTTATTTCCCTTACCGTAAGGAGCTTATGCAAAACCAATAGAAAATAAATCTAAAAGTCATTTAGTTCTCAGTGGGAAAACATTTCCTTTGGGAGGAAGGGATGTATAGCCGTTGCTTTAGTGTAGGGCTTTTATTTTCTCTAGTTTAATGTCTGCATAGCTGAGCAGTTACATTCTTCTTTTTATTTTTGTTCCAAAGTCTTATTGTCTTTAAAAGCCTTCTGGATTTTATACTGAACTGGATTAGTTGTAGCAGCAGATTAGGAATCTGGTGATTTCATTATCCGGGTCCGGTACAGATTTATGAATGGAGCCTGGTTAACCCTGCCGTTCCTGCGCTCTCCTCGGAGCACGCCCACTTGTCCTCATGCACTTAGACATGCTGTGTGCCAGTCGATTCCAACCAACTCGAGGGAAAAGGGGAAAGAGCATTTCTTTGGGACAGTCTTAGACTCTTAGATTCTGTATAAAAGCTTCCCTGTGCAGGGCGGCTATTCCTCCAGGTAAATCAATGCTGTGAGGAAGGCATGTTTAGGGCTCGCAACAGCACATGAGCATAAGAAAGTGGCTGGCAGCTTCACACCACCCAAAAGATCCCCGTGTGTCAGCCTAAAACTGCTGCTTTCTGTAGCAGAGCAGGAGGTGTCCTGCGGTTATAGATAAGGGGGTATCTGCGGTTACGGATCTGTCTGTTATAGTGAGCTCTAACTGTAGGAAATGTTTTATTTTTCTTCTCTTCCTTCCTGAGATAATCACATCATTGCACAGCTGAATCCAGTTTCATTTCGGCTCTTAAAAGATTATATAGCTGGCTCAGAATTAATCCAGAAATGTAAATATGAGGCACTGCACGCAATTACATTTGCCTACAGTCTGGGCGATTTGTGGGCTTCTTTTTTGTTTTTCATCACTGTCCCTGAGGAAGAAATTGCAGTCGATGGAGCCTTTCTTCGCCTGCTCTGATAGCAATAGTAATCTTGGAGATAAGGTTTAAAGAGGGATTAATTCCAAAGTCAATTTGTCAGGATCGTCTTGCCGCACAGCAAGTTGGTAACATACATGGCACTGGGGACAGGGATATAGGTTTGGCTGCGTAAAATATGCAGGCAGGGTACCATGTCCCTTGAAACAGGGTGGTTTTGAGGGAGGCACCTGCACCCTGAGTTGGCTCCCTGCGTATACATGTCCAAAGCAGCCACAGCGGCCGTTGTGGCTGCAATGGGCCAGCGTGCAGCTGGGAGTCTAGGGGTTCAAGTGGCCTCTGCAAATATAATCTGTTTCGCCCAGATGTGGGGCCTAAAGGTCTGATGACAGGATGACAACCCTTTCATGTGGCTTTTTCCTCTGCACTTTGCGGGGACGCTGTGCAGAGGGCATATTGCTCATTTTCCAGATGCTGCACTAAGGTATGAATTCCTCTAAGGCCTCTCTCTTCTGTGTGCTGGGAATGGAATTGCAATTTTATGTTGACTCTCTGAAAGATGAGCTGTGGCAGAGTAAACTTAAGAGCAAATTATGCCCCGATCACTGGTAACGTGAGGGAGAGATCCAGTGAGGAGTAAAGCATCCCATGCGTGCATGGGCTGGGAATTGTGCTGCACTATGCAGTTGTGTCCCAGGGTTTCCTTGGGGAAACCCTCCAGCTGCTGCAGATCAATCCCCAGTGCCCTTGAGCTGCTGCGAGAAATTGTGGATCAAGTCACTTCATGGGGGTTCGTCTGCGCAATGCAGGCATCGAAAGTCAGCCATGAGCATCAGCTTGAGCTCTCTCAGTGTGGAGGTAGTTTCCATGTGGACCAATGGGAGCCTGCAGGGATTAGCAGAGACCTGGACATCTCTGTTGTCACCTGCTTCGTGACACGAGCACTCTAATAGCATCGTGCCAAAGGGCAAGAGCCTGGATCTGCGGGGAGTTTAACTTGCCTTAAGTGTTACTTAATGTAACACTTCAGAGAACTTGAGCAGGGCATATTGACAGAGATAACAACTTCTATGAGATCTGTCTTCGTGAATGCAATACTATCATCTGGTCTGACGAGGAAGAAGAAATTTGTTTGAAATGAATGTTGGCTGGGAAGAGTTGGCTCGTTTTTGTCCTGCCAGCTTTGTGCCCCTCCTTGATGCTGGAGCACCAGGATTACAACAGAAGTTGCTGCTTTAACTGCATTGAAAGCTATTTCTCAGCGCAGGGCTAACTACAACTTTGGCACTCAAACCTCTTACTCTGATTATCAAAAAACTGCCATATTTTCTAAGATCCTGCATTACACTGGTGCTATAACACCAGTTTTCAGGTAATCTTCAAAGTACTCCAGAAGAGCAATAAACAGTATTCAACAGCTTCAGCATGTGTTATAATATGTGGAGTTGTATAAATACAGAGTCCTTCTGTTGTTGCTGCAGTTCTTAACTAGTGATTCGGACTGTTTATTAGCAGATTTCTTGCCCAGATATCCTGGCTGCCCCAGACTGGGTGCGAGGAGGCCCAGGCTCCTTCACTGTAGTTTCCTTTTCCTGGTGTATCTTTTTGCAGCAAGTGCAGCTGGGATGAGTTTGAACCTGGGGATCCATGCTGTGGGGCTGGCTGCTTTTTCCTAAGAATGTTTTTGGATTAGGCAAAAATTAGTCTCCGAAAAGTATGAAACCCAGGCTGGAACATAAACCACAATCAAGGGTTCATTCCCCTGTCCCTTTTCCATGAAAAGGAGAAACGTGTGCTCTGAGGGAATGTTCAGAATAATGGGGAATAAGTAGCCTGCAAAGACACTGAAGTGTCAACACTTCCTGTAAAGGTATCTTATCTGCTCTCTGGCACTTTTACTGAATTGAATCGTGACTCATCTATCCAACAGTGGCTTTGATTGAAGGAGGAACATTAATAACTTGGTACTGATTCTGAGCTATGTTGAACCCGTATTTGAATTGCACAATAATTTTATCATTGCTACGATATAGTGTAGGATGTTTGATTACAGAACCATGTACCTTCAGAACTGCTGCAAAAATCTCGACTCTTGTTAGATTTATTCTGAACATCTAATACTAAGTGCTGTTCTTCATCTTCAAAGTAAAAAGAGAGTGGGATACTGGCACTGAAAACTGATGTTTCTTCTTGAGTTAAATAAGAACACAAAGCATCCTAGCTTACTGTCTAACACTTGGCATTTATTTTTTCATGATGGGATTTCATGCACTATACTGTGGAGTTAACCTTTCAGAAGAAGTTGGCTGTTGCCAAAGCAAGTGGTCATCTACCCAACTCACATCAGTAAAAATTGCCATGTTATCTGCATGCTGACTGTGTTGCTGAAAGTCGTATAGCTGATCAAATAAAATGCCCAAGCAGTGTTTTTGGAAGTCTAAGGAAAGATATCCCAACTCCCTCCTTGAATCGGAAGGGGTCAAAATGAATATCAGGTTAGTGGAACCATATTGACATCCCAGGGACAGTGGCCTCAAGGCCTTCATCGGATTGAGGAGATGCTAGGGCTTCCCATGGGATTCAAACAACGATGATTTCACTTCAGGCAGGAACTACTCCACTCCTCAGGGGTGAGTTTGAACTCTCTCCAAGCCCTAACAGTTTCAGGTAGTGAGGTCCCAGTGATTCATGGACAAACTCTACTTAGAATGCCGTAATACTGAAGTAGGAGTGCGGGAGTTGATGGAAAAAAGAAGTGAAGTTGGCACCAGTCCTGTGTGACAGACCTGTCCTCAGGGGCTGTTACAGTTGGCTGCTTGTCCATTCCAATGGATAGTCTTGGGCAGAGAAACCTCTGCAGTTGTTTCCAAGGCTGAAGCGCAGGCTGGGGAGGAATAGCAGTTTACCAGGTCATGAACTTTGTGAAGAACTCACTTGATTATGGGAAGGGCTTGGAAGGATCCAGAGAAAGTTTGGAGTGGTGGGTAGATCATGCTTTTGTAGTAGAGATGTGGGCTCAGCTACAAGGAAACAGCACTTTGGATGAGAGAATAAAGCTCTGTGCAGGAGCTAATACTGCAGAAGAAGGACTTTTCATGCTGCCTTTTGTGTGCTAGCTAAGTGGAAATGGTCTGTTTTTTTCCCAAAAACACTACCGGCATCGCGAAGGCTGGAGCGCGCAACCCCACCTTGACCAAGGAGCCTGCACAGCAAGACTGGGGGAGCCCAGGTGGGATGGTGGGACACATCAGTGGCCAGAGCCAGCACTGCACTTGGGTGTTTATGTGCCAACTTTGCTAGCTTGGTCCAGCTGCTGAACAGATGTGCTCAGGCATTGGGACAGACAGAAAATGCATAAAATGAAATAATGGTGTGTGAAAAATCCTGAGTTCTGCTGGATTTTTTTTTTAAGTTGTCAGCAGCAGAGGCATCCTGTTTTGTGCTGTAGCCCACCCCACCCCCAGATGTGGGCTCCTGTGAAAATGGGGGCACTTCTCTGGAAAAAAAGTGAGTTTCTGCTCGACAGCAACAAGTGAAAATTTGCAGCTTGGAGTATGGAAGCTACTGAGAGCATTTTTAAATACTGACAGAAGTGGTCAGGTTTTACATGATCAGACCAATAAAATCCTGAGATTTCTTCTGTCCTCCTGGATTGGCAAAGCTTCAAGAGTTTCAAGCTGCTTTATGCTGGAGATCAACTTCTAGCTCCACATTCAGGGCTTGGTGTGCAGCTAGAGGCACGGTAGGTTTGTGAAAACTCTATGCATGAAAAGGGAGAGGAAAACTCTCGCTAGCCACTTGGACCTTTTTGTCTTGCTGATCTTTATTTTCAGATTAGAGAGGACAAATCTTTCCTTGTTATGGCTTCCAGATGCTGTGAAGAAACCTTCTTGTCATCGCATGTGGGGATTCCTGTAGGGGTTTCCTATACTTGGCATCTTCTGCTTCCTCATCCTACCTAGAAGTAGGAAGCTTTATAGCTACCTTCCACTTATTTTGTGCTTGCAGCTCCTTATTTTAAAGAAATTACATGTCACTACTTGTGCCCTTTGGGCCTTGCTGCCTGTGCCCTTTCTTGGATGAAAAGCCAGGATACTGAGGATAAGCTGAACAGTATTGCTCACTTTGGAATATAATTCCCATTAATGATCTCCTTTAATCATCTCCTGCAGATGCCTAATAACAGTAAGAGGAGCAGTGCTCAGGCACTGAGGTACTTACAGAATTACATTCAAATGGATATTGATTTTATTCTGCTTTAAATTCCTAGTGGGTAGGAAAGAAGGGTGGTAGGTTCTCTGCAACCTATAGCTGTCGATGTAAAAGCCTAGTCTGAAATGCACAGAGTCAGCAGGAGAGCTTCTCTCCATCTTCTTGACTTTGAAGCAGATGTTTGAGGCTGGGAGCTCACCACGTGCTCACATCTTACTGACTCCAAGTGGTCGAAGCAGATACTGAACCTTTCTGCTGAAGCAGGGTTTTTAGCTTTCTGTGCCTGTTTCCACATGCTGTAAAACTAGAAGAATACCCATCTTTCACCAGCAGATATCAACATCTGGAGAAGTTTGTTGGCATATTTTGATTATTTATTAACATGGTCCTAAAAAAAACCTTACTGCAAATAGGACTGTATTTAAATACAATCCAAGCAGCTGAACAGAAATGACTCAAAACTGAACATTTTTGCATTCATCATGCAAAACAATAGGGTGTTAAGTGGCAGGTTGGTTGGATAAGGGAACAAGACATGATAAAAACTCTAGTTTATTTCTGAATACTTATAGATTCTTTTCCAGTACATGTAAGCAGTAACTAACAATTCAAGGAAAGTTCAACTGTATTTTTGTTCTTCAGATCTTTGAAGCTTGCACTAATTATTCTTTGCCCATTTTAATAATATTAACATTACGAGGAAAGCAGAGAAAGTGATGCCTTGTGTTTGTGAGTGTAGAAGTAACTCCATTTTGCAATATGTTTTGACAGTGTTCATACATCCCTCCCTGTGCAAGAGACGATCAGGAGAACTCCGAGAATGTCACGTACAAGCAGAAATACTGGAAAGAGAAAGTGGGTTCGCAACCATTTACATGCTATTTTAACCAGCACTTAAGGTAAGTAATCATCTACATTTGCATAGTATTTATGCATCTCTTTAACAGCTGTCCATTGGTTCTGTTTGAAAAAAATATATATATGCACACAGATATATATATATATAAATATATAAGCAAATATGTAGTGATATAATATATTGCATATACTTATTTTGAAAAGTATTTTATTAAGACAGTTCTGACTATTGAACAACATCACAAAAAGTGAAAAGGTATCTTTATCCCTTGAAGAAGAAATACAAATCTTCAGGAAAATTCTTACTTAAAACATTACGTTTTATGGGAGAAAGCTTTTTTTTATTTTTAACACTCAATTGGCAGTTTGCTGACTTGGATATTAATGTTCGTTCCCCTAGGAGGACAGAAATCCTGCTGGGTTCATAAGGAACTGGAGAGAAAGAGAGACCAATAAATAGTACAAACTTACTCCGGAATTGGATTCATAAAGGATTAATGAATCGGATATGATTACTGAACATTTTTAGAATTACCACTTTTTATTCATACTTTCAGAATGGAAAGTTGCAGCTTAAAGCACCTGTCTTCTGTATTGACTCTTGCTTTTACTACCACTTACAATGCGACTTGCATACGTACCGAGGGTTTTGTGGCGTTTGCTTCCCTCTGTAAGTGGGAAGAAGAGGGATTTCTCTTCTCTCGCTTGTCTCCGTCTCTGATAATGGTGTACTAGGAAAGGAAGATGATGTGGTTGCTACAGCTTAGCTGTGGCTGCAGCACACAGACGTGCTGGAGGGAGCTCAGGAAATGTATGTGCTCATAGGCCCGTGTCAGCTGACAGGTGGAAAGGAAATACCTGGGATCTCCAGATCAGCCAAGATTTTATGGGATTTAGACGCCAAATCTGCAAATATGTGACACGTGCTAAAGCTGATGAGCCTGAGTAATTCTGTTAGAACCAAGGAGACTCTTCTGGGTAGCGAAGTTGAGTGCTTGCGTAAATATCTGCAGTACCAGGACCTAAAGGAAGAAGACAGTCCTGTCCTGCAAGAACTTAGAAGTTGTACAGATGAGGGAGGTTCAGGTGGAAATAACACAGGGCTTATTGGTCTAATCCAGGGCTTTTTTGGGTAATG
Source organism: Crypturellus tataupa (assembly GCA_034781795.1). Classification (NCBI taxonomy): domain Eukaryota; kingdom Metazoa; phylum Chordata; class Aves; order Tinamiformes; family Tinamidae; genus Crypturellus; species Crypturellus tataupa. The sequence continues at coordinate 729,361 of JAWLRI010000039.1, read as the reverse complement.
TTGGCATCAGATATTTGGATTTACTAGGAATTACAAGGAGGAAGTGAGGAGCTGGGGCAAGATAAAAGTGAGATTTTACAATCACTGAGGGGAAAAAGAAGCAATTTCTCTTATGTGGATATAAATGCCTAATGCTGGTTAGGTGAAACATGCCCTAAGGTGTCTAGTTTCTGCATGGACTATCAAACTGAGTGAGAGCTAAGGGTGGTGCGCTCAGGGTGCAGCGCTGTGGCTGAAGTGACTCTCACATCATGTCTGTGGGTGAAGTGGGGACAAACTCAACACAAGGTCATGCGCGCCCAGCCACCACTGGGACTGATCAAAGGCATTGTGCACTCCGGCATGGTATTTTTCCTTAGTGGTGCCATTTCCCATAGTGTTAAATTTTATTGCCAAACACTATGGCAGCCTTAAAACACTTAGCCTTTTGCAGATTGTACAGCAATTTATATACAGCAGAAGCAAGGCTCACTGCCAAAGATGTTTGGAGATAGTCTAAGTTAAAATTTGTATACCATCTATTTCCTTCTACAGAGAGGAATGACTGTTGAAATGTAAGTCTTGCTGACTGGGAATGTGCTTGCTTAGGTACACTTTTACAGCTCTGATACTTACACAGCCTGTCAAGCAGGAAGAAACATGAACTGAAGGGAAAATCTGCTGACTTTAAAATGGAAGGGTCCAGTACTTTCTGGACTGTGGGGAAGAACTAATTGTTTTATATAAGCCTGTATAAAACAGTATACAGGCTATACTGGTAGCTTCCTTGGAAAGTGTGTTTTTTGCAATATTAGGATCTCTTAAAATAGTAGAATAGAACCCAAGGTAAGTGTCTGGGCAATGAATGAATATCTTTTCCTCTTTATGAAATTTAACTTAGTAGTACTCTCAGAATTACTAATTTATGTGAGTTCACAGCTATGGATCTCTTCTTTTTAGTTCAGTGAGACTCCCCACTGTTTAGTTCAGGATCTCCCCACTGTGCCCAGCAGAATACAACTTTCACCGACTCAGAGTACAAAATAAATGACAAATTAAGAAAAAGTTCTCAGGCTGTTGCCAACATTTTGAGAAGGTGGAAAGTTCTAGTGCTTCAGGGTTTTTGGACTTTACGTTGACTATTCAAGGGGGCCTTGTGTTCCCAGAAGCTGCCATTTAAGTGCATTACAGGCTTTTTCCTGGGAGAATTCCAGAAAACCAAAGGACCTGAGGTCAGTAGTCACAGCCTCATAAGAACAAGGGTCACATCTGGGTGTCCCAGAGAGGGAGGCCTGGGGGAACAGACCAGGAGGAGGACGCGCTGCCACTTTTTCTTCAAGTTAAAGGTCTCATTGACAACAGCAGCAACAAAAAAGAAAGACACAAAGAGCTCCCTTGGCTCAGCCTTTCCACCTTACGGCATGTTGCTGCCTCTCTGCAGACACGCAGAGGGACCCGTGCCAGGCCATTCCTTCTTCGTGCGTCCTTTATGTGGCACTGTTTTGTGTTTTCGCTGTGTCCACCCAGCATGGTTTTCTGGTAGCAAGACCATTCATTTGTAAAGGGAGGCACAGCAATCTTGGTTTCCTTTGGTACTTCACTAACTTTTCCAAATTAATACCCTTTGATCAAATGATCGTGTTATTTCTTATCCTTCCCTTTACTGCATCACTTGTGGGGCTGCACTGGAGCCAGAGAGCAAAAGGACATTATTGCTAGTAAGGAACAGCAGAGACTTAACAATGTGCTGTCCCCACTTGCTCACTTCCAGCTGGGGAACCTCTCTGCTTTGCAACAATAGGAAAAAATACTAGTTAGTATTTGTAATAGTGAAGCTTAAGGCATTTAAATATATCTGTGAGCAAAGTAAGATTGCAAGTACCTGAAAATCCAGATCGCTTTGAAAGCAAAGAAATCCTTGTAAGATGCCTCTTTCCTCTCCCCCAGCAACTTTTGGCTTCCATCCCCCACATAAATGGCACAGTGGGGCAAATATGAGATAACCAAAATACTCATGTGCCTTCAGCTTCTTGAGCCCCACAACTCCTTGACGGCCTCCGCAGTGCGGTTCTTCCTATGCTGCTCGAGCTTCTCCAGAGACCTGTCCGGGAGCGCGCAGTGGTCAAGTGTTGTGTAACACAGGGGCTAATCCAGTTAGCCCTGGCGAGAGCCCCGGCAGGTCACAACCCTGTGCTCAGAATCCTGCTAAAAATACGCAGGACTTTCTATCTTTCAGAAATGAAACAGAATTTTGCCCCTTATCACCTGCTTGGCAAAAGGGAAAGAAGGGTCTCTGTTTGGCCTCTGCCTTCACTGCACCAACCAGAGTTGTGTTTCTCTTCTCTGATGGATGTGGAAGTACAGCACTCCCTCTTTTTTGCTGTCTGCCGTGTGTGTTTTTACATATTTTTTCTCTCTGCCCTGCCACCATCCTCTTGTTCCCTCTGCCTACTTCCGTAGCCTCCTCTGCTGCCTCCTACCTTCCCTCAGCATCTCTGTGGCTGCTCTCCACCTTTCAAGGCACCCATCAGCCTTGTTTCAGCTGCTGCTGAAAGTAATGTGATTAGAGGTAGAATTCAGTGATTCCATCTAGTGTTTTCTGCCTCAGTGAACTCTGTGTAGCTTTCCTTGGTGCTTGCATGATTTTCCAGACACTGTGGGTTTCTGTTTCGTGTGCAGGTGATAATCACTTAAGGGCTGTTCTCCTGAATGCCCAGCAGCGTGAGATTTGTGAACTTCTGGTGGTCTCCATGGCCCCAGGACACCTGTAGCACAGCCTGGGAGCTCCCTTGGACTCCTGGCTCCATGTCCTCTCGTGTCACAGCTCAGCAGGGCCACAAAGTGTGACAAGTTCCCGCCAGCAGGTTTGCTTTTCCCAGTCTGTGCTCATCGAGACGAGTACCTTTATGTCTATGCTTCTAATTCGCTTCTAATTCGCAAATGTGCATCATACGTAGTTCTCTTGAGTTAGTACAGCCTCGCTTCCTGCTGTATGTGCCTTGGGACAAAAGCCAAAGATTGTCACGCCAGAATACCAAACTGTGTCAATGCACCCTGAACCCTAAGGTGGGCTGGTACAGCATTGCTTTTGAATAGTGAATGATTAGTGCTGCTAATCTTGCAGTGAGCTGCACCTAGGCTGCTCACTGAGCGGGCCAGGAGAGGACCAAGTCATCTGAGTATCTTTTACAAGCAGATTTTATTTCATATCCCTTCTTCCTGTTTTTTTTTTTTTTTTGGTTGTCTTTTTTTTTTTTTTTTTTTTTTTTTTTCAGAATAACTTGCAAGTTATCTTGCAAGTTTTGGGTAATGGATACAAGTTGAAGCACAGGAAGTTCCATTTCCATGGAACTTCTTTCCTGTGAGGGTAACAGAGCCCTGGAACAGACTTCCCAGAGAGGCTGTAGAGTCTCCTTCTCTGGGGATCTTCTAAACCTGCCTGGATGCCACCCTGTGCCCCGTGCTCTGGGTGTTCCTGCTGGAGTAGGGGGATTGGACTGGGTAATCTCTAGAGGTCCCTTCCAACCTCAACCATTCTGTGATTAAACAGTGCTCGGAGGTGACGGCCTCTCTCCATCTGCTACCAAGGGCTGAGACTTGCATGGGGAGGTCAGTTTAGAGAGAGGGTGGATCTCACACCACAGGGCTTTACACCAAAATTCTTTAGAAATAAAATGCACTAGAAATATAGCAGGCATTTTGCAGCATTATTGGCTGTTTTCATCCTTGCAGAAAGAAGCTGTAAAATATCCAGTGTTGCTGCCACAGTGCACCCAAACCAGGCCTATTTGCACCCTGTCCAACTTGTTCTTCACTCTTAAGACCCCTGTGTGCACTCTGGGGGCAGGGAGCATGGTCCTGGTTTGCTGTGTGAAAATAAGATGTTGAATCTGGTTGTCTCATTGAGAGGATGCAGTGTCTTAGGGCTGGGATGACCCCCTTGGTTCTGCATGTGCTTCCTGGGGAGCTACACAGCCCCCAGGGCTCCAGCCTGTCTGTGGCAGAGGAAGCTTTGCCCCTGCAGCCGCTCTACACAGTGTCTCCTCCTCCAACTCACAAGTGCAGCGTAACGTGCTGCATGTTGGGGCTCTTTGGGGTGTTACTCTAGCTTCTCTGTCCGGGTGGTCTACTTTAAAGCTCCTCTCCATCTTTCTTCTTATCTTCTCCAACTCAACTTTCTATTCTCCCTGGTGGCCCAGAGCGTTTCAGAGCGGTGCAGTGTGGTGCTGCGTGAACCCCAAGCGACCTGTGCTGCGCAGGGAGCAGAAGGGATTCTCCATCTCCGCCTTGGCAGCTGCTGTTTCCTGTTGTTTGCAACCAAAGCACCAAAGAGCAGGTGTAAAAGGAGTTATCTTGAAAGGAAAATAGTAAACAGCTTTTCTTTTTAAAAATGCCCCTCTTTAAGCACTTCCCTCTGTTGCAAAAGCTGCATCTCAGGGGGCCCTCTGTTGCCTTAAGCTGTTTTCCAGAGCCCTCTCTGTACCTGCCGACAGCCTCTGTGATGGATGGGCTGGCGGGGGCTGTTTCACCTGTGACTGCAGTGGCGTCTGCACCAGTTCCCTTCCTCCGGCACCTCCCTGCTCCTCCTGTCGCTCTGCAGGTGTAGCCAAAGATAAGCTGCTCCCGGAGGGAGAGGGAGGGGATTACGCAAAGGCCAAGCCCTGGCATTGTGCATCACGGTGATCAATCCGGATACATTTCCCAGGGCTGTTGCGGGGAGATAATGGGGATATTGCCATCCCAGAGTGAGCGATCTGTCTCCAAGAGCGCTGCCAATCAACGTAGCAGGGGCACCCTCCTCCCTTGCATTCGCCTTCCTAAGTGTGGCAACTGTGGTTACTCAGTAAGTGCAGTTTTGGGGGACCCCAGCATGACCTTAACGCCTTCGCTGGAAGCATAATGTGAAAGTCAGGAGTAAATTGCTGCCTTCCCTTCTGCATTGCATGAACCGTACAGAAATAGTGCTGTAGCTAATAATACATGTCTAAGAACAGCCTTCATCCTGTGACTTCACTGAGGGTCTTTGTAAGTCTTTGACTCTTTTCCAAGAAGGAAACTCTTTTAGTTTTCCAAGTTTCAGGAGGTAAACTCCTACCCACAGTGAGTGTTTGTAATTCATTGCTGCTATGGTTGGCACAGATACTTGCTAATCACACTTTTTTTTTCTCTAATTGAATCTAATTTTCTAGTCTGCCAGCGTTCAATCCTCACAGTTCTAAACTTAAGAACAAATACTTAAACTAAACTTCTCTTGTGAGTGGATACTAATCGAAGAGTACAAAAATAAGGGGAAAGCACACAAGTCTATTCATGGTCTCACTGCTAATTAGCTCACTGTTATTCATAGATGATGATACAGTAAATGCAAGGAAAGCAGTATTAGTCCTTCGTCGAAAGCATCTTCTGTTTGCATGCTATCATTTATAAGCCATAAACTGGTGAGACTGTGCACCTAAAATTAATATCACTTTATTCAATTTATGGTCTCCACATGTGCCTGACTATGTGTTTGGAGGATCTCAGCTAAGCACACTTCACATGTCCTACTCCTGGACGCACCTGGGTAGGTGCGTAGGAAAAGGGTTTCTTGTTGTTGCACTGACAGTGAGTGTTTTCGCAGCGCTGCTTTCAGAGCAGTGCAGAGCACTCGTGGCCCCTGGGCTGCAGTCCTGGACGTGAACCTGCTCCCACAGGCACCCGCTTAGTAGGAGCTGAATTCCCAGGATCCGGGCTGCAGGGGCTGTAGTGTTCCCCGTGCTGAGGGGCATCAGGTTGTCCTGATGAAGCCACATGAGACTGGAATGATGGACCAACAGGGAGCTAGCACGAGCCTGGACGAAGCTCTCTTCCTAATTTGAAAAAGTTCTGTGTCCTTCTACAGATAGTTTTTCAGCAAGCTACGTCTCTGGCTCTAGATGAGGGGAAAAAACAGAAAAGTGCAAGTGCCATGAGACTGATTTAATAACTCTATTAAATAAACTGCAGGCAAAGCAGAAAGAGCCAGACATGAGGAAAATTTGCCATCAGATTTCCAGACCGAACTTTCAGACTTGGAGGAGGCAGATGGACAACTGATCTTTCAGACATTCTGGCCCGGCTGCATTTCCAAGTCTCTTGAGATTCCTCTTCCACCTTGTTGTTCTCCCGCACCCTCCTGCTGCTTCCCTGGGGAATCTTGAGGGGCAGTTTCCCCAACCGTCAGATCAGATGTGTAGAGAGCTCAGAAATGCAAGGAAACGGCTGGCTCTTTGCCCAGATCCGGGCTGCAGCCAAGGCTCTCGATAAGATCCTCCACATGCCCCATGGCTGAATCAAAGCTTGTAGTTAAAAGGGAAGACCTAATTGCACTTAAATTCATTGCACAGTTTCTGATGTCATTTGAGGCAGATAAGTGTAATTGCCATCTTACATGTTTTCATTTGTGCAATTTTTCAATCTGCAGCCTGATATTGTATCTCTCACTGCTGCGTGTGATTACCCTGACCCCAAGAAGACCTAAAGTAGCAATTATTCTTTTTTTTTTTTTCTCCACATGAATGAACTTTTTAGTCTATAAACACTTCAAATGCTATGCCCTGGTGGTCTGCCATGACCGCTGATGATAGACGGGCAAACAAATGCCATGAATGAAAGAGAGCGGCCCACTTAATCATTTTTTAATACTGCTGCAAATAAAATGCCTGTATTGTCTTCATGGCAGCTGCCTTCCTCTTATGATGAAGTGATAATGTCAAGATGTTTTGGTTTGGTATTTTATTTTATTATTTTATTTTATTTTATTTATTTTATTATTTTTCCCTCTGCTCTTGCCACCCCTTGCAGGCCGGATGACGTGATGCTGAAGCGCACCCACGATGAGACCGTGCTCCTGCACTGCTTCCTCTGGCCCCTTGTCACGCTCCTGGTCGGGGTCCTCATTGTGCTGCTCACCATCTGCGCCAAGAGCTTGGCCGTGAAGGCAGAGGCGCTCAAAAAGCGGAAATACGCCTGAGCAGGAGAGGGGAGGAGAGGAACACGGTGCCAGAGGGGGCAAGTGGGGGAACGCAACACGACTGCCCTCCTCTCAGGTGCTCAGGTGTCTCCAGCGTCCCTCCAAGTGGGGAGCTGCTGCTGCCCGAGGATTCCTCATGGGAGCCTGCCCTAGGAAACGCCAGCTACTTGCTGCTTCTGCTATGACAATAAATCAGTATACTCCACCAAAAGAAGCTGCACATACCAAATATGCTGTACTCTTACTAGTCTTGAGCAACAGCCACCCAGGCCCCAGCTGCACTGGGAGACGGTTCAGGAAAACCCCTAATGTGATTCATTTTGTCTCTGCAAAGCAATCTTTTACTATTGTTTAATATTTACTATTTAAAATATTAACTTTATGATAGACTGTATTTCCAAAACCATGGACTTGGTTGTTTTGTTTTTTACCTTTGTTTTGTTTAAAAAAAAGGCTTTAAGACAAAAATAACACTGTGCTAATTGTTTTTTTTCCACTGTGTAGAACTTCACTTAAAAATTCAATCTTTAACTTCTGTCTAGACAAAATCCGTCATCATCAACTCCTCACTGTGAAGAAATGTAACAGCCTGTTAGAAATATTCTCTCAAAACCCAAAACTTAGCATTTATTGGAAAGGGTGATTAAATCCTGGATCTGATTTCATTGCCTCAGTGGTATTCAGTCCCTGCAAGTTTCTCTTGTACCCTCTCCATTACCCTCTTTGCCAAACGCTCTCTAGCTTTAAGGAGCAAGAGATTTCCTTTGAAGTGTTTTCCATGTGAGTTTTCCCAGAGCTTTTCTCCAAGATGAGGCGGGTTGTTTCAGGTGCTTGCTTAGAGAAGCCTACGGATCTTGGTGTCATTTTGCATGTTTAAACTGAAGGGTTTAAGAGGAGACATCTGCTTCTTGTGCGGCTGTGGGTGGCTGCAGCGGAGCTGCGCGTCACGCTGGCCCCGTGCCCATCTCTCCAGGGCAATGCTCTCTGAGTGCCAAGTGCACTGGCCGGCACCTTGCTCTGCTCTTCCCAGCCTTTAGCTGCACACCAGGGAGACGCTCGTCATGGTCAGGGTGCTCGTGAGCTGCTTTGGCCTCCGGCCTTGCCCACCGGCGCGCAGTCTCTGCGAGCATGCCCAGGCCGGGCCGCTGCCGTGGTGTTTGCACCGTGCGGGGCCGCTCGGCAGCACTCCTGAGCACCAGAGCAGACAAGCCACGTGGATCCGTCAGGAAAATGAGTCTCTCTGCCTGGGATTAACATCTCAAGCTCTTTAACCTACGTTAACAATTCTGCAATTCTAAACATACTGATCACTGTGTTAATCTCTGTTCTTTCCATCGCCTTGCATACGCTTGGCTTCGCTGCCTTTCTAGCACAGGGGGAAGGGGCTTCCCGAAGACCAGTGAGGGATTTGAAAGCCTCTAACCCTTGTTGGGGTTTGCATGGCCCTGTGTGCATCTCAGATGCACCATATTATGCATTTAAGACGTAGGTTCCGTAAGGCTTTTTGATTTTGTGAACTTGTCGGTCCTGGGGACAGTGGTGACTGCAAGGCTTTGCTCTCCAGCTTACCTTCTGTGTGACCTTTGGAGAGTGCGCTGGTCCTGATCCGCACGGATACCGGTTATGCTGAAGGAAGTTAAGGAAACCAAGCCTCAGGAAACTCTGTATGAAAGATCCTATTAATATTTGTTGCACCTGGTAAAGCACTTCCACTTCTGTGGGTGAAAAATGCTACTTGCATGGAAAAATACCCTGTTTAAAGGATCACACATTCATTCGGAGATTGGAATTGTCCGGCACATACAGGTTCTGTGTGTCTCAGGCCAAGGAAAGGATAACCATTAAATGTGTTGTGGGATGAGGAGAGGTTGTGAGCTATCCTACTGCCTGGAAATGTCCTGGAAACGCTCCCCTGCCAATCATGCAAAGGGCATCATGTTTTGTTTGACTCCCATCTCACCACTGTGACCTCCCTTGCATCCTCCAGCCCACTGAAACATTGCACACAGGGCTACACCATTGGGGGGTTTTCTTTTTTCAACTCTCTCTCTCTGCAAATCACAGAAAACTGTCGCTGTGGAGCAGCTGTTACCTGAGCGGGACGGCGTCCCGTGCGCCTCGTGCCCTTCCTGCCAATAGCTACTTGCAGCAGGGTGAATATCCACGTTTTCCTGTGTGCACCAGTCCCGTGTTTCTGCGAAGGAGAGGAGAAAAATGCAGCGACACAGATTCATCTGGATTTTTAATCCCGTAGCTCGGTGCTCGCAAATCCCGATTAACAAAATCCTCTCTTATCTTTGCTCTGGAAGCTTTTGTGCCTGAATTGTGCAGCCAATTCACAGAGGGAAAAGGCAGGGAGTGAACGGAGTCCACGTGGCCCCTCCGATGGGACGCTGTGTCTGCAAGTCTGTTCTATCTGCTCTCCAGAAAGGCCTTGGGCAGCAAGTAAGGGTTACGAGGACGATATTAGATCATCTTGCAGAGTTTAGCATCGTGAGTTAGTTACACGTCCAAGCTGGCTTGCAAGGGCAGAGGGTGGTTCTCTTTCTAGCACACCAGAGTGTGACGCTGAGGAAAAAAATGCCCAAATTCGCTTTCCCAGCACAGCTTATACTTCGTTGGTTTAAAAATATCTTTCTAATCCCCATGCTTGATAGAAGCCGGGATTTCCTCCTAGCAGATTATTCACTGATTTCCCCGTTGGGTTTGTGTATTTCCCAGTTTTTGCTGAGTATTCTCTGAAACATGTTTCCAGCCAAAGCGTCTGCTTTTTTTGCCAGTGCCATCTGCGGCGCTGACTTCTGTGGGTTACTCAGTATTTACCCGCCGCTGCACTGCGCCGCGCTGCGCCGCTGCCGCGGGCGCTCTGCCACTCTCTCGTGCACGTGGCGCAGTTAATTGGCTTTGCTGGTGCAGGATCTTGACCTGTTACCTGGAAAACTCCATGCGCAGCATCGGTTGCACCTTTCCTGCTTTCCCAATAGGAGCCGAGACACCGGGGTAGATTAGAAAATGTAACTACTGAATTAGGAGTTTATTTCAATGCTAGATGGGAGTTTTACCCTGGAAGGGCAGGATGCAGGGCCCTTCATGACCATCATGATTTTCACCCCTACTGCCACCAGCATCACTCTACCTGGTCCCTTGGTCTTGCTTTATTCCCACCTTATTACGGCTTCACGTTTAAAAAAATCCTTCATAAAAATAAAAAAAGAAAAATCATTCATCTTAAAGGGATAAAGTAACCCCTAAAGCAACCATGCAGGTTGCCAGGGGTGTAGGTCTTACTTAAAAATTGAAATTAAGCAGCGTGTTTGACATCTGTGCAGTGCTTGGGCTGCCGGTTAACGAAGGGAAGGTGCTGCGCCCCGGCTGGAGTCGGCGCTGCGAGCACAGGCTCTTGCTGCAGAGGCTCTGCAAAGCTGAGTCCAAATGCTGCGAGGGTTTAAACGACAGGATGAATGAAGCTCAGCAGAATTCCTAATTACGAAGCCCATCGTATCACGCACTCCCACAGTTGGAGTTATCAAAAATGCTCTCGGTGCCTCCTGAGAAGCAAAGACCCTTTTTCCTCAGCGCACAACAGCTGCTATTTCTCCATTGTGTTTCACCCGGGAACAAACCCCTTTTTCCACCCAGGAGCAACCCCTTTTCTCCACCTTAAGAGGTTGCCACAATGACCCACTGCGCTAACAACCTGTGCTGCAGAAAGCCTGGAAAGCAGGAGAGGGAAAACCTCAGCGGGAAAACGTGTGCAATTAATCATCCTGCCTCGCAGGCCCGCAGCCCCGCCGCGTGAATCAGGCCCTAAGTTTGCAGTCGCAGAGCCGTGCAGTTCTGTTTCGGTTTGCTATTCTAGCACCAGCGCAGTGATTACTTGCACTGTGTTTAATTCACAGCGCTTTGGGGCACTGATGGCTGCGAAGCTCATATGCCAAGAAACCACTCTGCATGCAAAGTGCATGCCACGCACTTGGAATGCATGGCTGGGATACAATATGAAGAAAAATGGAGCAGACCATTAAATTATATAGCTGCAGTTTGAATGTGCGATGTTATTATAGAGTATGTTTACATAGCTGTAAAATTGCATACATAGCTGCAATACATAAACAACTTCAGCAATCAACTTGATATAACTTTCCAAGAAACGCTGTAAAAAATGTTCATTCAAGATGAGTCATCTCTGGTACCACGTTAAAAAAAAAAAGTCTGCCTTAAGTTAATGAGTTCCAGCAGTGCCAAACATAACCTGTTTTTTTCAGAATTTTAGGGGCTAATTTAAGGTTTATCCCTTCATTCATTCGCATGTGAGCAAAATGCAGAGCCTGGACATGCACGGGGACTGCAGGGCGCAGAGACCGTGTCCAGGCCCTGCCCAGTGTGTGGCCGGGGCCACGGGGCTCTCAGGATTCAAAGAGCCAAATCCTCGTTCCTAACATTATTCCTCGGGAAGAGAACGGGCTGAACACAGCTCAAAACCAACCAAGAAATTGTCCAAAAACCTCTTTATAAGCAGAGGAAGACTAGTTTGGAAGGACTGAACATACAACAGTCAGTAAAACTAAATGGTGGGCAGTCCAGATCCCAACATAATATTTTTGCCCTGAAATTTTTTTCTGATACCAAACCAAATATAAAATAAAAATGTCTTTGGGATATTAACCAGATGCCCTTGCTTTCAGTGGACTAATTTTCAACCCTTATTGCAAATACAGAGCATATGCGCTGAATCTATGAGTATCCAGGCAAGTGAATCCCGAACAGCAAATGTTTCGGGTTTATTAAAAGCAAATAGTGTCCCATGAGCTTCAGTGCTTTTTTAGAATCAAACTGGAGATTAATGGAAGCTTACATGAAGCGATACACTGTAATGAGCATTTTATATAGTGCCTCAGGATCTTATTTCAAAAATTAATTTATCTCCGGCTGGCTACAAGCTGAGGGAGATTGAAAAGGGGCTGCGTGGCTGTCAACGCAAAGCAATAATGAAAAGCAGGATAGCGAGTGCAGGTGTGGGGTGAGGTGCCGCTGGCGTTATCCGTGATAGGAAAAGGCAAGGTAAAGGGCAAATTAATTGAATTTTTAAAATACGCCAGATCAGGAGGTTTGTGAGCACCAGTTTGATGGGCAGATGATCGCACGGCGAGTATGAAGAGCTAATACTAGCAGAGGAATAAAAATGTCTTTTCTAGTCCAAAAAATACAAGCTAATAAATGAGGACTGAAGGGATAGGGTAAACATAACATTTGGTGGAGGGAAACTTCTTGGCAAGAAGAAATGCTGAATAAAGATCCCCCGGCGAGGCTGGATAGCGCAGTGCTGTGGTGGCTGCGAGCCGAAGGCGGCTTTGGTGACAAAACTGGTGTCTTGGGCTGAAACCAGCCGCCTCGCGTGAAACCCTCTCCATGAGCCACCACTTGGTGACTTCTTGCGGGGAAATGGAGATTACTTTTCAAGGATTTTTTTTAACTTTTATTTTGCCTTTAATAGTGTGTTTTTTTGTCATTGTTTCCGGGAATTTGGGAGCGGTGCCTGGGCGGGATTGTGCAGCGAGCCGGGCTGCTCCGGTGCTTCCCGCTCCCGCCGGTGCCGCAGGGAGCTGAGCTGGCAGGACTGGGCCCTGCATCGGCTCTCCTCCCCAAGGCAGCACCTTCCTGCCGAAAACGGATGCCCGGCTGCAGACGCCGTGCTCAGCACTCCCGCTGGGAAAGACGCTTAAAGCCCGCAGTTAGACCCCGCAGTTAAACCCCGCAGTTAGACCAAGCAGTTAAACCCAGCAGTTAGACCCTGCAGTTAGACCCCGCAGTTAAACCTAGCAGTTAGACCCTGCAGTTAGACCCCGCAGTTAAACTCAGCAGTTGGACCCAGCAGTTAGACCCAGCAGCCGGAGCGCGCTGGCTCCCGTGTTTTGCCGTGTTTTCCCCTCAGGCCCCGGCACGCAGGAGGCAATCTCGGCCAGCCCCGGGCGCGCTCCCGGCGTGCAGGGTTGTCTCTCCAGCAGCGGGCGCAGACCTGGCGTCCCGCCTTTCCTCACGGCTCAGGGTCTGCTCTGTTCAAGGGCAGGTTTCTCTGTGCCTCGTGGGTGTCTGAGGCCATTTCCAGGCCCGGTCACAACGCAGGGCAGCGCCCGGCCTCCTGCGGGGCCGCGTCTCCCGGCTGCCCTGCTCCACAGTCTGCTCCTCCCGCCACCCCGCTCCGCTCCGCTTGGGCAGTGACGCACGCGCTCGTCTCGCTCCCCGTCACTTCCCTCTCAGGTGCCCTTTCTCCAGGCACGCGGATACCCACGTCGTGTGTGGTAAACGTTTACCGAAGCCATCGTTATTCTGTATGTGTGCACGCTGAGCCGCCGCGCTCCGTAATTAGCTTTATAATGATCCAAGACATTTTGTACCAGCTTGGGTTCCTCCTCCTCTATCGCTCCTGTCTAGCTCCTCAAGTTGCTTTTTCAAGGTTGGCTTTTACCGATAGCCAGGAAGAGGAGGTAAAATGCCAAATTCATTTGTTTTATATTTATTTTGCAGAGGCTTATTAAAATTAATTCCCTTACTTGATGTACATGCTGTGCTCCGCTAAATAACCTTGAAGGCTCTGTTGCCAAATCAACTCTGCTCTGCTATTAGTAATATTCATTACGTAACTCTAAGGAGCTCTGATAATTTGGCGCTCTCCATTTAAATAAAACCTATTACAGGCTATGCAATCAAAACAGAGGAGCAGTCAGAAGTGCTGCAGCCCTTTTGACAAGGCAGGGCTTGCTTCCCCTGCGAGAGAGCCCATTTCTGGCGATGGCACCGTGTCCACCTCTGCCCCGTCCTTGGGTGCGGGAGCACAGCCAGTTTCACAGCTCCTCTCAGACGGGGTTTTTAGCAGGACCCTGAGTACATCACGGGGAAGGGAGGATTTCTCTTTGAGGCTCGGGTGGTTTCTCAGCAGTAGCTGGTGCCTGTGGAGCGGGGCCGGCAGCTCCTGCTCCCCCGCTCCGTGTAACCGGTGCGTGTGAGTGTTGCCTTCATGTCTCGAACTAATTCTCCCTGAACTGCAGGCACTGCAGAACTCACACTTCTGCCTGCTGTTTCTTCCACAAACATATGTCATTATTTATCCAGATGGTTTAAGCTCTGGGTGTGTTGGTCTCCCTGAGGATCACCTCCAGCTTCGGAGCTGTGGGAGCAGCCGGCAGCGCCAGGGCCGCCCAGCTCCTCTCACGGTGGTTTCCATTGCTGGCATGGACAGGAGCAGCCCTTTGCCAGCACCTTCCCAGAGCAGGGGATTTGACAACCTGCCATTTTACTGGGAAGAGCAAAATGTCTAGCACACACCAGCCCAGGCTCTTCATCACCTCGGGTTCGAGTGAAGGCACCTCTAGTGCCGATGCAGAGGCACACGCGGCTGGCAAGGCCCTCTCCCGGGAGTGGAGTGTGTGTGGAGGAGGCCCCCTTTCCTCTCCTGCTCCTCCTCCCAGGGCTGGGAGCCAGCGCTGGCGCCTCCTCCCTGCCCCCAGAGTCCACACAGGGGTCTTGAGTGAAGAACAAGTTGGACAGGGTGCAAATAGGCCTGGTTTGGGTGCACTGTGGCAGCAACACTGGATATTTTAGATATTTGGATCTTTCTGCAAGGATGAAAACAGCCAATAATGCTGCAAAATGCAAGTTATATTTCTAGTGCATTTTATTTCTGAAGAATTTTGGTGTAAAGCCCTGTGGTGTGAGATCCACCCTCTCTAAACTGACCTCCCCATCCAAGTCTTAGCCCTTGGTAGCAGATGGAGAGAGGCTGTCACCTCCGAGCAGTGTTTAATCCCAGAATGGCTGAGGTTGGAAGGGACCTCTAGAGATCACCTAGTCCAACCCCCCTGCTCCAGCAGGGACACCCAGAGC
>JAWLRI010000039.1:674460-712747 GCA_034781795.1 Crypturellus tataupa | reverse complement strand
AGCCTGTGCCAGGGCTCTGTCACCCTCACAGGAAAGAAGTTCCTCCTCACATGGAGATGGAACTTCCTGTGTTTCAACTTACATCCATTACCCCTCGTCCTGTCACTGGCCACCACCAAGAAGAGTTTGGTCCCAACTCTCTCAATGTTCTGGAAGTGGGACAGTGATCTAAGCAGCAAGAAGTCTGAGGTGCAATGGCCCATGGCCTGCTGGCACTCGTGTCAGATGAGAGTGCAAAAAAGATGAAATAAAAGCTGTCTTGCAAAGTTGGGGGAGATATTTGGTGGTTTTCTTCTCTTTCTAGTTTCTCATCCCAGCATGTACTTATGCCCCAGCTTTTCCCCATCAAAATCAGACTGTCTCATCTAGACAAGAACAAGAGTGTTGTTAGTTTACTCACTGTATTTTCTGACTTTCCCTCTTTTCCTCTGAATAATAAGACGTTCAGGTCTAATCCCATCAAAGCAAAGAGAAATCCATGCTCAGGAGTGTTGTTAAATCAAACTGAAATTTCCCATCTACTTGGGCTGATCACTCATACTGTACTTGACACAAGTATTTCCTTCTGCTTTTTTTTTTCCTCCTCGATTTTTGCCTTTGAAATTTTTAATGCAAGTATTTCAACCACCTAGAGAGCTCCCGGGGTGTTTATAGAAAATTTGTCACAGTCTGACCAGATCTAATTGTCATGATGTGTAAGAAACAGGCTCCTCAGATATTTTTAGTGCTCTCCAACCTTTCTAGCACAGATCTGTAGGGCATTAATTAATTCCAGTTGTCTGCCAGTTTATTCTCTCCAAGTTGGACTCTCACAGATAATTTGGCTCCGAGTGTCTTTTAGATACAGTGATAAGATAACAGGATTGCTGGCATTTGTCATGCTTTTCGGAGCTGTTTGTTGCTTTGGACATTATATAACTCCTTATTACCTTTGCAATCACCCGTCATTTTTCTTAGTGGTGTCACCACTGCTATTTGAGTCAGTGACAGGCAAGAGAAATTCCCCCAATTAACACACGGACCTTTCTGAATCTGCCCTTTATTTGCGTAACGTTTCCCTCTCCTCGCCTCGTGTGCAGCATTCTGGCCACCTCCACTTGATTTTCTGCATGGCATTATTTCTGCTCTGTATTTTACAGTAGTGCTCAGTTCACCCCCAGTCCGCTCTGGCAGCTTTGCTGGATGGCAGCTGGTGTGTGATTTGCTGCCAGAAAGTAGGGGCTTCGTATCCATAAGGCCCCTGGTCTCTCTGTGTCAGGTTGCTTGAGCTCCATTAGGACAGAAAACAAAACCAGAGGTTCTTCCCTCTAGCCTGTTTGTGCTGGAGCCTCAAAGCCAGTCCCGGCAAGGACCAGACACATATACCCATATACCCAGGGGCAGCAGGAAAGGCCTTAGAATTATAGTGAAAACAAGATTAATAATAACAACAAAATTGCAAAATAGAAACAATCTTCATAGCTTTTCGTCTTCAAATATGGGTGTAAGAGAGAGCTGTGTGCCAATGTGAGCAAATAGAATTGAAATACATCCTTATCTCTACTGATATGTGTGGATATGCTGGGGACAAGGAAGCAATTCCTAAGGAATAACTTCTAGCGCTTGTTGCCTTCTTATTCCTTCCTCTTGCCAGCTGGTGCCGGGCTCTGGTGCCACCATCCCGCAGAGCCAGGCAGCCTCGGCAGCGCGGCGCCGGCCCCTTCGTGCTCTCGTGCCCGGTGGCCGCGCACGGCTGCAGCCCCCTCGTGCTCCCCAGCTGCGGGGCAGGAGGCACCGTGGCCCGAGCAGCAAGCTGAAGCAGCGTGAGCAGTGGGCTGGGGCCTTAGTTCGTCGTCGGGCTTTCCGTGTGAATCCCAAGGACATGGTTCAGAGTGAAGGCTGGAAACCCCAACCAGCTCCAGCAGAGCCCCGAGGGGCAGAGGCCCCTGAGGCCCCCCAAAACCTTTCCCAGGTGCCTGGAAGATGTTTGTAACTCCAGAATCACTTCCACTTGGCAGAGTGGAGTAACTCAACACCTAGTCCATCAACAAACATGGTTGGAAATCTGTAGTACTATGCTGGTCATTTAAGACCATAGATGTCTACATTAGGCACTAGAGATACCTACCAAGATGTCTGCTTTGCCAGTTTAAACATCTTCACGTGCTCTAGGTGGCCCTGCGTGTGCAGCAGGGCTTGGACTAGATCATCTCTAGAGGTCCCTTCCAACCTTAATGGTTCTATGATTCTATGATGTCTGGTGAAAAACAGACCTGTCTGGGGTATGGTTCTTCTGGCCTACTTGGGTGTCTGCTTGGGGGTGAGTGATCATCTCTACACGGCCTGTAAAGGCAGCCTTGGGGGATTAGCCCAGGCAGACACGCCAGCGCGGCTAATGTGATCCCATGTGAACCCTCCTGGTGTTCGTCCAGCCTCCACAGAGGCTTTTTGGAGACATGAAATTTGGCCACTCACCAGGTTTCACCCGTGCAGGTCTTGGGCCTCTGCAGGAGGGCACACGTGGGTGTTGCTCTGTTCAGCTCTCTAGGTTTTTTCTTTCTGGTTTCAGACCTGAGTTTTCTCCTCCCGAGCGTGTTCCAAGTGTCGCTTCCTGGTGGCAGCGGCCTCCCAGCCCGGGTATCCTCACCACGGACCCCTCTCGGTCCAGCCTCTCCGCGAGGTATCATCTGGTCCAGGGCTCTGCTACAGCCCTGGTGCACAAACAGGTCTTGGACATCACAGACAAGTGAGGACATGGAGCGCAACTTGACAGGGGTTTTGACATGAGCGTGAGGCAGACCGTGTACCAAAACCTCTGGCCCAGGTGTTTCCGCATTTGCCAGGGACACCTGGAGCAGGGGTAGAGGCCTGGTTTGCAGCACGCGGCGGTTCCCCTGGTATTTGAGGGCGAGTTGGTATCGCCCCGGAGCGCCTGGCATACGGGGTCCGACACCGGCTATTTCTAGGTTAGCTCATTGTGAAGGCTGGGACTGAGCAGGAAAGAAAGAAAACTACCTTTGAGTGCTGGGATAAGAACTTACTCGCAGGTATCAAGCTCAGGAGCAAAAATCAGGCCCAACTTTATGACAAAATAACAGGATACAGGACTGACAACATTTTAACAGAAATCACGGTGTTCCTGCTAAACCAGAACTGCTGAACATCCTCCGTGTTTCAATTTCCTGGCTGAACGTGCAGAAAGATCAGCCTTTGCTCCCGCCAGGCGGCTGCTGTGCGGAGATACCCGGTGCGCGTTGTTTCACCCGCGTTACTGCTCCTCCGGGGCCGGGCGGGCTCGGCGGGGAGCACGGCTGCGAGGGACGGTGGCTCCCGTCCCAGGGAGGAAAGCTAGCGCTCCACCGCAGCCTTCAGTGGACGTCCCACCCCTCAGTGACCAACCGAAAAAAAAAAAAGAGAAAAACCCCAAATATAAACCCCCCAAACCCTAATAAATCATTATTTCTTCTAAAGAGACAGAGTTAGTATGTCCCAGACACTTTGGATCGCTGTGGATGATGAGCAAGGAGTACGAGAGAGGCGCAGAGCCAGCAGCAGGGCTGCAGCCGCCGGAGCGCCCCAACCCCGTGGGACGCAGGTGGGTCTGAGCCCCACACCGAGGGGGACTGCACGTCTGTGCGGGCGGCTCCGTGCAGCCCGTCTGCACAGCGGCCTTGCAAAACGTCCCCGAAAGAAGAGGCACAGCAGGAGCAGCTCCCGTTACTGCCCTTGTTCCAAACAGCAGCACGGGGGTGGCAGGGACGAGAGCATCGCCCCGCGCAGGCCGGCGGCAGAGCCTCTTCCCCCCGGCGCGCTGGGACTCTCCTGAGTTTAATGTCCTCTGAAGAGCGGCTCACTTGGAATCAGACTCACTCCCGACCTTTTCCCCGAGCAGCGGGACAGTCAAACAGGAGACGAGGATGTGAGAGTTTTTTTAAATGACTTTTATTCATGAACTATTTATAAAAAGGTGTAAAATACACTCCGATATATTTGATTTGTTGACTGTAGCTAGAAATATAAAAATAGACTTAGACAAATGCATAAATTAAATTGTCAAGAGTAGCACAATTCTGTGTTCCCCCAGCATTTGTTAGGAACACAAATACAAGTAGTTATATAGCATGTGAGAATGGAATATACGCTGAAAATGTTTTCCGGTCACTTTACTGCAGGCACAGGCAAAAAATTTATGGCTAGCCATATTTCAAAATCTTTTTTCTTTCTTTCTCACTATAACATACTGCCCTCCCTACTAGAGAGCAATCTGTGTTTAGCTACTTGACGGTACTTCCTTAGCTTGCAAATCAAGAAACACACACAGTCCTGCATGTCAGCCTGCCAGTCTCACTGACACTCTATGTATGTGCCTGAATTCCAAGGTATTCGCTGGATTCAGCTAGTCCCTCCTCTCCAGGATTTCCTACTGGTTTTAAGACGCCCGGTCTGCCCCGGTGCCTGTCACAGGATCTCGCGCTCCGAGGCCGTGCGGAGCCGCCGATGCCGGATCCCGGCGCTCCTGGAGCCGCAGCCCCGTGAGCTCCTGTGTGCCGGCGTCTGCCTGCCGCTTCCGACGTCGGGGCGTCCATACAGTGCACAACACGTAGCGTAAACACAGAGCGCTCACCTTTGGTTCCTCTGTTCTTCAGCCAAAAGGAAATTCATAATGTATCACGGCATAAAATAGTATTTTTGGCATTATTAGGCACCCATGTAAGCTGTATAAATAACTTTAGCAGCAGAGAAAAATCTATAAAGTTGCACTTTTATGACATCTTCACAGTATGCCTATTTCTCTCACCCACTTCTGTGTTTCGTTAGTAACAAAAAATATCATTTAACAACTCCAGCTATGTAAGATCTTTTTTTTCTTTTTTTTCTCCATAATCGGTAGTGGATCTTGTAATTGTATTGCACAGATTAAAAATGTCAGTTACATTTTTTTCATTATTAAATAACTTCCATAGCAAAAAATTGAATTAACCTAAAAGCCCAACCCTGTAAGTGCTTCAGAGGGTGAACGTCGTTTTCAAGCTTTTTCCGTGTTTCTTTCACCAAGGTACTCGAGCAGCTCTGTGCGTCACAGGCCTGGGCTCCAAGTGTGCAAATCTGAGCTCGAGGATCAGCAGTCGCACTCGCCTTGTAGCGCTGGTGTGGGACAACATCCAGAGGGAACCCTGACCTTCGTCTGCAGACGTTCAAACAGAAACATCCTCTTCGGGGGAGGATGCTTTTTCCTTAAGAGCAGCCCTTGCTCAACTCACAGGCTCCTTCAAGTCCATTCCTGTTACATTAGCATTTTCCCACTGGTCCTGTTATTCAGCTTAGAGGCACAGTAAATATAACCAGCTCTACTGATAAGAAGGTGTCTTATATTTAAAAAACAATGCTACATAGGTACTTCTTGTTTATTCTGAGTGGACCAAATGTGGTGCATGCAGCACCGTGACCACGTGTGCAGGGCCCTAAGTTCAGCTGCTACTGCCGGAGTCGGCGCCCTGAAGCTGCCATCCTCTCCTGCTCATCTAGAGTTTATCTAGCAAAGGAACGGAGGAAAAGGCCAGAGAAACTGCACGTTTCCAGGAGGGTTCGCCCAGCCTTCCCCAGGTAACGAGGGCCTCCACGATACCGCTGTTCCCTCCTTCAGATCCTGGGGTCTGCAGCAGTTCGTGCGGGTGCGCGAGGGGTCTACAAGGCGCCTCAGCAATGTTTTCATATAGAGACATCTAAACGTCTGGCTGAGCCCGCGTGTTGGGAGCTGCTGTGAAAGCTGACACCAAGGGGCTGGTGTCTGAGACCTCTGAGGATGTTTGGTCAGGAAAGGCTGAGGCCAGCTGTGTCAAGTCTAGGATATAGGTCTTTATCTGCCTTTATTTCCTTAATACGCTTGTAGTCTATTTTTAAGCTGTCATGGTCCAAGGTTTTTTTTTTTGAATGAGTTGTCAGAGTTGCCGGGGTGGCATCCTGGCAGGCTCTGTCCTCGGGCCTGCCTGAGGCACCTTCTCTCCCCGTGCACGCGCGCTCCAAGGACAAGCAGAGCCCCACGCTGCGCTCCGGGCCTGCCCGCTCGGAGCAGCGGGAAGGCGCCAGGAAGGGCCTCGGCTCCGCAGAGCACCGGAGGGGCCGGGGAGGCCGCACCAGAGCGCAGGGCAGCGTGTGGGGCTGGGCGCTCTTCTGCTCTGCCACCTGAGAGCGAAGCAGCCGCTGGACCTGCCTCACGTGGCCGCTGGTGAGAGCTGCCAACGGCGCAGAGCAGCCCTGTAGCTCCCGTGCGGGACCACTGTTCCCCTGCACAACAGTAGCTTATTTCATCTCACAAACACAGAACTAGTTAAAAGACAAAAAAAAAAAAAAAAAAGAAGGAAAAAAGATAAAAGAACAAAAAGAAACAAAAAGAAAAAAAAAGGAGAAAAACAAAAAAAGGAGAAGCAGTCCTACTAGGA
This sequence comes from Crypturellus tataupa, assembly GCA_034781795.1. Taxonomy (NCBI): domain Eukaryota; kingdom Metazoa; phylum Chordata; class Aves; order Tinamiformes; family Tinamidae; genus Crypturellus; species Crypturellus tataupa. The sequence continues at coordinate 706,328 of JAWLRI010000039.1, read as the reverse complement.
CTCTTTCCTGTGTGCTACGTGCGAGTAGGTAACCTGCCCCAAATTCAGCTGTCCTGTTAGCCATACAATTCAAAATAGTTTATGTAGAGCAGTTTATAAAAAACTGTCATAAGAAAATAATAGCATTATCTGAAGCTTAATATTAATATAAACATTATAGAAAAAATACATATTTACATAATGCCAAAATACAATTATATACATTAATATCTATTACACTTAAATTATATATATTTTAAAAAAATTATAAGACCAATAAATTATACACAGTCTCAATAGAAAGGTCTGGCACCTTTCTAGTGCATGAAGTACATATGTAAAAAAGAAACAAACAAAACTGCTGGTTAGCAAATGTGGTCACAAAAGCAGTTGTCCGTAACATTCTTAGTGCCTTGAATAAACAGCATCTGAAAGCAAGAAAAAAAAACAAAATTAGAAAAAAATGAGAAAAAAACATAGAAAAAAAATCGAAATTTAGAAAAAAAATAAAAAAAAAAACAAAGCAGGTAGCTTGACTTTCCTCTCTGCTCTGAGAGGCAGCAGCACCGGCTAGTGAGTGACATGCGAAGTGGGGAGCGGATCCCAGCTCTGTGTTTGCCGACAGCCCTGACTTGTGCAACTCTGCTCATTTCAACCCCTGGCTTCTTCCAAACCTGCTCTACCTGCTGGCAGCAGCGCCACTGTAGAAAGGGGCTCCATGAGCAGAATTATTTTGATGTCTCACTATATTAGTTGAGTTCCTAATATCCAGCAAGGACATTAGGACAACAAGGACGCACCGAGGTCCTGCAGCCTGAAGGTGGCCACAGCCATCAGGGCTTCCCCAAGAGATGCTGCCACCTCTGCGCACAGTTGAGATGCCGCCACCTCTGCGCACAGGCTCTCCTGGTGGCTCCTCTGGCCATGAGATCAGGGCAGCGCCAGCCCCCGTGGGACAGCACCAGGAGAGGCTCCCGCACGGATCCTGCCCTGCTGCTCAGCCCCTTAGGCCAGCAAAGCTGGGACGGTCTGGAAGGCTCAACTCCTGCTGGGAACGTGCAACAGGCAGATGTTTAGGATGCTCCTCAGGGAGGCAGCAGAGCTCGGTTCCATACTGCGTGTGAGGAGACTCATGGGCCAGGGCTCTAAGTTCAGGGGCACTTCCCAAAGCTGGGACAGGGCTGGCTGGTTCCAATGCCAGTGGGATCTGCAGGAATCTTCACTTTTCTACAACCATGGGGAAAAAAAAAAAACAGCAGCCTTGTCCTTGAGCTATACTGTGCTCCAAGATGTCAGTCAGGACTGTGAGGCCCCAGAGATGTAGCTGAGATGCAGCCACAACAGCACCCTCTGGGCTTGGCTTGGAAATGAGACCAGGCTTCTCGGGCATGTTTTATTTCAAGCCCTGCATGTACAGGGGGCCTGGGTACCAAGGGGGATGAGGGTTTGCAGGCAGGAAGGTGTCTACAGGCTCCTCAAAACTGATGCCTCTTTGTGAATATGGCTGTAAATTGTTATCACTAATGGACTGGATACAGACGAGGAAACTGGCAAATAAAGAATAGGGAGCTGCAAGGAGAAGAAAGACTTGGACACCTACATAATGTGCTTAATGCAGATGGAAGTCTCCTAAGGCTGCCTATACAGTATGGAGAAAATAAGTGTGATTCAAGGCAGAAATCCCTAGAAGACTCCTTCAATGACAGAAGAGAGCAGGGAGCCCAGCCTGTGGCCTCAGGGTGCTTCAAGGGAGACAGGGAAAGGGCCCTTAACACCACAGGAATCACAAAGTTTGATATAGGGAGAGCAAGGAGGTAAGATAAGAGCAGGAATAGATGTCATAGCAATTTGGAGCTGCTGAAATTTGGTGGAGAAGCCCCTTGAGAGGAAGATGAAGTTTCAAGAGTGACAAGAACAGAGCAGTGAGGAAATTAAACCTCCTCAGTTAAATTGTCCATGAGTTATTACATGTGAAACATTTTACAATTCAGTAAACTTGCACTTACCTCTGTGATAATCTGGATTCACATTTTCATATATTGGAAACAAGGGATTTTCTTGTTCACCGCGTATTTTTCTGGCTCTTAACACATCTCGCACGCACTGATGTAAATACACATACTGACACTGCAAAACATGTTGCATTTTTTTAAAGTCACACTGGGAAATTTTGTGATTCCTTTTGCTTTACTGTGAAGAATGATTCCAGACTAACAAAATAAGGGTGACATTTAAAATGAATACATCCTTCTAGAATTAATCTCTTGTCCACACTGGTAATATAGTAATCTGTTTCATGATGATGCATACAGGAAGTATTTCTTTCCTCCCCCTTTATTCTTTACTAAATACAATCTGTTTTTAGAAATACTACAAATATAGCATATAAGTTAATATAATGTAAGTTAATATTTATATGTGTTTATTTATTTTGACTGTTCATGTAGTGACTGGAAGCTAAATCAATTGTAAGGCATAATTTGACATGATGCTGTGTTGAGTAGCTACTGCAATAGACATGCTTTGATAGGACATTAAGCAAAACAGGACTCAGAATGGTCTATAAGAAGCAGTATTTTTTGATCCAGCGCAAGCTGTGAGACTGCTTTGACTCTGTGCTGAATGGCACTGCTGCTCTGCACATACAGGTGCTGCCCCCGCAGGTGAAAGACCCAAATCAGAAGCTGGGGACACTTGTGAACCACTACTTAATTATGTTGTTAATTAACGTTGTGCTGAGAGACAGCAGCTCCCTGCCTGGGCACTGACACAGCTCCCAGGCCACTAAGCTGGAGGGAGCACGAGCAAGGTGAGCGCGTGTGAGCAGCAAGAGCGTTCGGTCAGACTGGGGTGCTGCTCTGTCAGACTGGGGTGCTGCTTGGGACTCTGCTGCGGGCTGGACACAGCAGGGGCTCGAGCAGGGCAGAAGCTGCCGGTGCCGAGCAGCAGCGAGTGCTGTGCTGCTAGAGGGATGCGACTCTGCTGCTTGGCTCTGGCTGACTTTGGAGTCGAGTCTCATGCCAAAGACGGGTTTCGTATCACGCAACTCTTGTGTCAAACCTAGGCTCTCAAAATAGCAGGGGGAGCAGCAAGAAAAGCTTTTTTTTCTCTCTCTCTTTTCTCTCTTTTTTTTCTTTTTTCCCCAGTAGTCAGATAGAAGTCCAGGTGAGGGGGAAATAAACACCCTCCTGAGATGCCTGTTGGCCTTCGCTGACTACAGCTGGAGGGAAGGAGACGGAGCCTTCTCTGATGATGTCCAGACATCCAGGCTGAGAATTTGTCTCGTCTCAGAGAGAAGTTTTTCTGTGATTAGACAATTCTAGGAAATTTCTCTCTTCTGCATTCCCAATGGTACCTCCCTTTATACCCATCTGTGTCTTCTACATCTACCAGGAAGCTCAGCCACTGATATTTTTGTTTCCAAATTGCAGCAGCAAAGAGCTCCATTAGTATCAAGCTGCAGACAGACCCATCAAACCTGTTCTAATTCCCCTATTAACAGTTCACAGGGAAAATGCCCAGAGTGCCTCCACAACTCTCCTTTGTAAAATCAGCTCCTAAGTGTTTAGGTGCTATTAGCTTAAAGTGATTTTCTTACACTTTTAAAAGCATTGAAAAAATCCCAAACACTTTTTCTGCACTGCACTATTCTTCTGCATAATGTATTAGGATAAGACTGAGCAACTTTTCCAGTATCATTAATGAAAGATAGTCAGAGCAGCTTAATAAAAAAAAGAACTGTAAAGCCACCAGTGTTCGAGTTTTAAAATGCTAAACGTTTAAATAATTATTTCTGCCTCTCATTCCTTTTGTGTCTACCTATCAGTCTGCTTTAGGATTGCCTTCCAAGCCCATCACCCATGGAGATATTTTAAAGAGATAAAATGGGTATTATATTAACAGTACAATGTGCTGTTAAATGTCTTCTGCATTACACTGTCAGGCTGACTGTGATCCAGTCACAGTGGGAGAAAATATCTATTGACAGCAGAGCGACTACTGGTAAGGGTTGTAACTTCTGTATGAGAGCCAATAAAAACGATCCTGAACTAGAGATTCTCACTGTTAGAATACCTGACTGGAATTCCTCAGTGGAATAACTGTGAGGTGCTTTGAGAGACATTAAGGCTCTCATTAGTACGTAGTGCAGCTGATGTTGCCCTGTCCTGTAAGCTGTGCAGGACTTACCTCTGTCTGGACCATGTGAACCCGGTGAAGCCTCAAGTCATGCACTGCTGCATAGATGTCAACTGTGTCCTTGGAATCCAGCTGCTGCAGAATTCGGTCCAGCGCAATGAATGTGCCGGTCCTCCCAACACCGGCACTGGGGGAAAGAAAAGAAAGAGTTTTAAAAAGAGCTTGGAGTAGGGGGAAAGAAGGGGAAGAGGAAAGCAGACAAGCTAGTGCTGCAGTCTGCCCTGTGGTACATGATGGACAGGCTGACACAGGTGGGTCATGTAACATACCTGTCTCAGCCACACAGCACAAAGGCAATTTTGGAATGCAAAAAAGAAATGAGCCACTTCTGAAGTGGCAACCTGGCACTTTTAGTGTCCTCTTGCGGTCCCACAGACACACAGTGCTTCCCTGGGTACCATTTTCAGGGCACCTGCAGGGGGAGGTTGTGAGCAAGTGCACGTGCCTTGGGAACTGCTGCTCTGATGCACCTGGGGATGAGACCCATCCGCTCTCACACTCTGCGGCTGCCCACGGCCTAACAGATACAAATACTGGAGAACTTCCCAGGGACTGTGCAAAAGCTCTGTGCCTCCAAGTCACTGGTGCTGCACGAACCTGCAGTGCACAATGCTCGGTCCCGCGTTCGGAGTCCTGTTGATATAATCCCTTACAGTTCTGACAAACTGGATCAGAGACTGGGTGGTCTCTGGCACACCGTGATCTGGCCACACAGTGTAGTGGAAGTGACGAATGAGCCTTGTTGAGTTGAGCTGCTCTTCCTGTGGGGACACAAGTGTGGGTTAGCAGGACAACTGAGACGGGCGGATGCACACACACCCCTTGCACCTTCAGGGCGAATGTTATTTTACTGCAGCTGACACCAAACATGAGCTGGACATGAAGCAATTGGGGTAAAATCAGACTAAAGCTTCCTAATTCAGTCTTGCAGACTTTTCTATGATAATTAATTTAAATACACACACACACACATATATATAAAATGAATCCAAACATACACTGCAGATTTTAAACTCTCGTATTGTCCACTCTGGAAGCACCGACTCAGACAGCATCTCTACAATCAGGTCTCCATAGTACAAGGAATCCTGGTCAAGGGGCCAGTAGTGATCACACTTCACCTGCAGGGAGACAGGAAAATAGGGATTCCGTGTTGATGAGAGACAGAGCCCGTGCCCCCATCCAGCATCGGCAGGAGGAGACTTCATCATCAGGTCTTGTTTGCCTGAAACTGCAGGAAGAAAAGTGTAGCTGGATTCAGAGATTTGCCACTTCGTGCCCTATCAGTTCAACAATCAGCCCTGCACTGTCGCCAGGAACTGGGAATTCCCATTGTGGATGCTGCTGATGGCGGGAATGAGAATTTCTTCACTGATGTCCTCTCGTGGGCACCACAGTGCCTTCTACAGCATCCCCTCTTGCCACCTGCAGCTTCTCCCAGCTCTGGGCTTGCAGCACCTGCCTCCCTGCCGCTTGCCGAGACGCGCCGGGGCCCCACTCGGAGCTGCTTTTGTGCAGGAGGAGATGGAAGAAAGGAACATCAGCCAGGAAGAAACACCCGCTGCGTCCCGTTAGATCACACTCCTTCGGGCTGCCTTATCTGTGCAGATCTAGCCCCGTTCACAGAGGTGCAGGATGCGCCCACGCTTGGGCAGGGGGATTGCTGAGCCAGCTCAGGATCCTACATGCGCTTGCACCCAGGAGGGCTGTCAGTGCATGTGAGGATGTTAATGCAAGTGATCTCTTGACTTACTACTTAAAGGCTTAACTCTCACAAAGAATGCCATGTATTTAATGATGAAGGTGGGCTCTCCAGAGCTTATATTTAAAGCAATAGCTCATCTGAGCTGCTGGTGTCTGTCCTCTTAAGTGTAGTAAGATTTTTTGTTTGGTTTTAATAAAACCTCCAATTCTTTTAACTCTTGGGACGATCAGCAAAGGGGATGAGTAGAATACAAAGTACACAGTGGGTTTGCCTGAGTCTCAAACAACAGCTTGCAAAAAAAACCCAGAAGTGCTTCACTTCTGCCAAACACACACTCACAGCTTATGATGTGATGTTGGCAACAAAAATACTAGCATTTTAAGTTAATTTGCTGATTATTAAAGTGCAGGAAAAAGAAGAAGAAAAATCATTTTATAATAATTGACTATAAACAGATGCTACTTGGACATTGTAAGTAGATGGGGCTTGAGACAGCCCTGCATTTCTACTGAATTTGTCAGCTTTTTAAAAGTATTTGAGAATAGAAGGAACTTGCTCCGAATTTTCACTTCTATATATACAGCCTTAAAAATGAAATAAACTCAGGAGACTTCATTACTTTTCTGTTGGAGGAAGCACGGGAAACTAAATAAGAACAGTCCCCTTTCCTACTTCTTTCTCATTCATGGAAAATACATGGTCAAATAGAGGATCCTCACTTGACAGGCCTAGCCCATCTCCTGTCTTCAGATTATAGCTCTTGCCTCTTAGCGTATTTTGTTTTCTCCTTGACTGGGCTCTCTGGTGTTGTAGTGTGATGCAAATAATGATCATAAATATTTAATATATGTGAAAACATGCAGTAATAATGAGGTAGAGTCACTGCTTACCCGGCCCTTCTCAACACACTGGGTGACCATGACAATATTGTGAACATTTTGTTCCCATGCCATCTTCCAGAACTCATCCTTGGTGCCAGGCAAAGGGCCCTGAGTTGCTATGTATTCCCTGCGGAAATTATTGCCCTGCAAACAAAGAGAACTCTATCAGCTTCCACCAAGGTAAAAGAAGAGATCTTCTAGCAACTGAATGAGGCACGTGGCTGCACGCGGGCTCTGCAGCAGCTGGGACAGGAGCTTTGAGAGAGCAAGGGCTGCCTGGTGAGAGCAGAGAGGAGGAAGAGCCCACATCAACTAAACTAAATATTGTTCTTTTTGTGGCAGTCAGATCTTGTCATTGTTCAGCATATTGTGTTCAGCACATTGCCTCAAGCAGTTCTGGAACTACTAGACCTTTTTGTTTTATTTTTACTCTTTAATAAATTAGCTAAGTTCTGGATTGAAATCTGGCTTTGCTGTGGCCACTGCTGCTGTCAATCCCAGCTCTCTGGCAAAGGGCCTCACTGTGACCTCAGCCAGTTCCCCATCCTGCAAGGCGCCAGCACTGCCAGGACGGGCTGCGGTGCCACAGGGCTGCCACCTGCGGTGACAGCTACGGTTATGGTGGACACTGTGTAAAATCACTGACCTTGGAAAATATGTCCTTGGCCAATTAAACCTGCTGTCTTATATAACTACAGCAATCCAAGGAAATGGCCTTAAACGCTGACTAAATCGCTCACAGTTAACTTAATGGCAGTCAGACACAGCACTTCAGCACACCCACGAGATGGGTTCCCAGGCTTTAGCTGAAGTGAATGAATGAAGGAGGGGGGCCTTAAGCATGCAGCTGCATAGTCAGTTTTAGATGAAGGACAATTAGCACTGGAGAAAGGGCTGTAAAATAACATCCTTGAGTCACTTACTGGTATGTAGCTTGCATTAATGTAGTCTGAGCAGGGGTCATCATCCACATTGGAAAGCTTCACTCTTGATGCATCATCTAGGAAGAAATGGATTACAAGAGACTCATAGTTAGGTCTTGTTTTCCCCCATTTATAGAAATGTGTATGTGAAAGGACTGGCAGGATTGTTATAGGGATTTTATAGGCAGAGCTAATTTAGAGGGGCTACTGCTTATATTTGCATTGCCTCTTCCATCCTGAAGAGCTGTGGAGTGCTCCAGAAACTACGAGATGGAGAGCAGGAGAGGGAGGCAGCGAATGCTCAATAATTCCTCTGCTGAGCTGTGCAGGATTTGCTATGGCAAGGGAAGAGCCACATCAACATTCCCATCCAACAGAGCATGCTGTATCGAAGGGCAGTGCCCAGGTCTGCCCCTGATGGAGCGGCAGAGCTTCGGCACTGAGCCCTGCTGAGGCCACATGTCCTCCCAGGAACAGGGACATCTCCAGAGCCAGAGAGGGACACAACACGCAAGGCACCACTGTCATGCACTGCACATGCGGGTTTGCTGGGATCTCTGAGGAAGAAACTGAACCAGTGTGCGTCTGTCAGAGAGCACTGAATGGATGATATCCCATATGTTAATAACTCTACTGTTATTTCTGCTGTCCTTATTTGCAGCAGTGCATGAGTGCCTATAATGGAGCTTTTTCTCTCTGGTGAACTTTAGTCATTATACTGCTAGTGTGAAATGAAATTACCGGTCTGTGTGAAGTCATTCAGGGCCATATATCACCTGCCCCAAACACCAGGGTCAGAGCTGGCAGAGGTATTTCATCTCTGACTGGAAGGAGGGAAGGGATTGGCTACATGCTCCATTCCACTACTTTTGTTGAAAAACGTGAATAATAGCTCATGTGATGTATTATTACACAATCAACCCCAAAACTCACAGGGTAATATATTATTGTATCGATTTTTCCCTCTGTTCTCTGGCAGAAGTGCTATGTCACATGACTGGTTTCGACCCACATCTTTTAAGTCCTGCAAAAAAAGAAAGTAGAAATATAAAATGTGAGGTGAAAATAATGAAAGGATGTGACAACACAGCGGGATACACAGTGCTTATTAGCTCTCAGAGGTAGCGAACAGGGAATTTTTTTAATGAAACTGAAATTGCTAATCACATGGGTTTGAGGCAAGCAGGGGGCTGACGGCTGCTGTCTCTGTTTCGTCACAAAGATATGCCATGTACCTGAGTGCTCCTGCCCTCCACGAGAGAGGCAGCAAGCAGAGGCTGCTAGACACAAGATGCTCTGCCATATGGAGAGCTGCTGTCAGCATTAGGGCTTGGAGGGCTCAAGTGAGACTCTCAAACTTATTTTCATTTGTATGAACAGGACAAACAAATACAGGCTAACCCAGCCAGGCCCCCACTTCATAAAGCAGATCATTGTCTATATTTTGTTCCCACCTCATACTCCTTGGACAGGAGGTAGTTGGAGTCTGCTTGCAGTTTGGTAAAGTATGCTTCAAACTGACCGAGTTTGATCGGACTAGAATATTCAACAGGAGGGAAAAAAAAATACAGTTACCACAGGATGAATCAAAGTCATAATTTATCCAATTTGTTATAAGCAAAAGTATCTTAAGTATTTAAATATTTCTCTTTACCTGGAAGTTTTCCGGTTCCTAGAAATGTTGTCAAAAGAAAAAGAAACGCTTCATCAGTGACTGACCAAATGGACTGTTCATCCATGATGCCAATTTAAAACAGTGCTCTTTTAGAAACAAAACTTTTGATGTTACCCTTTTTGCCCCAGGTTCAGATGAACTGCGAGTGGCCTGTCCCCACGGATGCTCAGCCTTGCTGTAGGTCTCTCATGGCCATTGCTGGAATAGAAAGAAAGGTATTTGGTCATTATGGCTCCTATACAGATAAGAGCTGCCAGTAACAAGCCCTACTTTAGTAATCCGGAAAAAAAAAAAAAGAGTTTTAAAAGAGTTTTTGATTTGTGGCCCAGATAATGGATGTTATTCTTTGTCAAAGCACAACTTTCTTGTAATTTAGTTTGGTGACAGTGAGACAGTAAGATCACTACAAGGCAACACAAGTTTGTCCCTGCTCTGAAACATCCACAGCCCAGCCTATCATTCAGGAGGACATCCTATGTCAAGAGAGGCCCTCAGTCAGTTGATCCTCTACATGCAGGGTGCAGAAATATGTAAGTAGCAGCTGATTTTCAGAGTTGCAGTAGGACTACAGCTTCCAGCACACCCATTCTGCAGAGCAGGCCTTTAGGCCATGCCCAGGTTCACAGCCAGAGTAAGTAGGAGCACCACAGGGGGTTTTGGGAAGGCCCCATGAGTAGTCTTGATTCCATATGGTTCCACGGTGTCTTTCTTCCTTTGACTGCCTCCTTCAACATACTGCTGTATGATGAGGGAAACTACACCAGATGCTCGCAGTCCTGCTGGGTATGTAACATCTGAGAAACAACACCCTATCTATCTGAAATGCTTTCTACACTAAGAAATTGCAATGAGATATGCAACATGTCACATGAAAACATCTCCTGCATGTGCAACATGTGAGTCTGTAGTCTATGCATGCTGTTTACGTATACGTACTGAGATGATGCACAAATCCACACATGTAAAAGCAGACTTTATTCACTACTGCTAATGATCCATGCCTTTTTTTTTGAGGGGAAGAAAGGGGGTGACAGATAGAGGGAATGGGAATACACAGAATTTCATCATAAGAGTCTAATTACCCTTGCTAAAGGGTAGTTCCACTCTGGCTAAGAGTTAGGACTAGTCAGAAAACAGTTTTTGTTCTATGGGAAATTCTGTTTCAAGAGCTTTCTTCCTAAAATCTAGATGAAAATCCTATGAGGCCTTTCAATTTTGACAAAGTTCCATTAAATTTGGATGATAAACCAGTCTTTCAGACTTATTCAAACACTTCTACTGAAAACTAAAAGCTGCAGTGATCCCCTGTGGGATAATTCTTACTACCATCAATGAGTATTTGAACCTTTTATCAATAATACATAATCTCTTAATATGTAAGCCTTTAGTTTTATATTCAATGCATTCAGATGTCGGGGACCAAGATTTCGTCTGTCATTTTTTGAAAAAAATTCTAAAAATTGGTGCACTTTTCTTTAAATCTTGTATTGCCCAAATCACAATATGATTTGACTTCATTACAGAGGCTGATGACAGAACTCAACTTACCCAACTTTTTGCCTGCAGACAAATAAAGCAGTAACAGCCACCAACATCACAATGAGAAACAAGCCAGCACTCACACCTTCAATAACACCAAAGAGTGGCTCTAGAAACAGAACAGTGCATTTATATATTTTGAGGACAAAAGATCAACAATTTTTGTGAAATATGTTGCTACCAGCTAATGAGAATACAAAGCAATTTAAGGCATCTAAACCTGGCTAAACTAGATCATGCTATGCTGCTTTCTCCAAACCTCATGCAAAATCTTTTACTTCCACCCTACTAAAAGAAAAAGCACAGCCACAATATCTGAGTTTGGTCCTCTTATACTTGGCAACTTCACAGAGCAGTTATAACTTCAGAGCATCCACCCTTCCCTCTGCTCCCAGCAACTCCATCAAGGATTCCTCTGGATTTTCAAACTAAGATTGGATGAGCCATGGCCCCAGCTTTATTTCAAAGTAACTTTCAGGATACCACCATTTGTTTATGTTCCACTGCCTCAAAATCATTCTGGATGCCAGAGGGTTTTAAAGTATAATTTACCTTCAAACACTTGCTATAGCAATTGAAATATAATCCTGGAACTAACCTGACTCTGTAGTGATTGGTAAAGAGAAGAAGGTGTCTGCAAAGAGTGGTGTAGGGAGCTCCTTCGGGTCTTCACTGAAGAGCTGGGTGAAGGCCCGTATACTGATCCTGAAAGGTGGTACAGTTACAGTTAGAGCTCAGAAGATGTTCACAGTCAAGAAGAGAAAAACACAGATTAACCTATGAAACCACCCAGAGACAACTAATAACTTGCCATGACCACAGACCGCTCTTTATGCAGGTGCCTGACACAAGTGCCCCAGCTGGATGAGGCAGATGCTAGCCAGGCTGGTAGGAACGGGGGCTCCTGGCAGGGGTGTCCTGGCAGAGGCAATGGCTGGGCGCCTGGCTGCTGGCACCCCCAGCCTCACTGTGTCCCAAGGCAGGGCCAGCAGAAGCCACTGCCGTGGGAGGACTCTGGAGGCTTCCCAGTGCGAGGTGCTTCCACCTCACACGGCCGGGCTGGCTTGGCAGGGCTCATGGAGAAATGTTGTCCTCCCCTCAGTTCCCCTGGGACCTCCCAAAGTGAAGGGTGGGCAAATGTGCCCTAGTGAGCACAGTCTGTGGCAGGGGCTCCTCAGCAATGTGTTTATGAGAGAAGCTGAGAAACCACCATGGGCCCTGGTACCTGTCTTGTGTCCTGTGGTTGCCTCGTGGGCAGCTCACAGACCTCTTGGGAAAGTATCTGCCTGTTTCCGCGGTGAGACTGAAGTGCTCCAGGGCTCGGGTTTGCAGTCTCATGGCAGCAGTCCTGTTCTATCCCTCACGGATAACCCAGGCCCAGCTCTGAGCACTGGGCAGAGCCACAGGTTAGAACAACTCCCAAGGACTGGTGTGGGGCAGTGGGGACAAGGACACTGAGGAAAATGAACCTGCCCTGCCTTCTCTTGTTAAACACCCTTCTCACTTAGCTGGCGATCTTAAATTTTTTTCCAAAGAGATTTAGTAACTGTATGAAAACCTTATATAAATTTATATACTTTACATACTATTTATGGAATAAAACTTTTATAAATTCCACAGTGAAATGCAGAAAACATTGCACAACCCCATTATTAACCTACAGAAGCTCAAGTGCATCAGGCACTCAGACAGCACCATGACTGGTAAATGAGAGAGCAGTTATCACAATAAATCTAACCTATATGCAGTCCGAGGCTTCAGGGGTCCATCGCAGAACTTTTGCTGATCGGGATCACATTTTCCTCCCAGATTTTCCATTTCTGCTCCAAGCTTAATATCAAAGCTTTTATAGCCACCGTCAGGGCTTTCAGCACATCTGCTGGCAAAATAATTTGTCTGGTAGATGCGTATGGAGTCGTTGTGTTTGTACTCCAGGTAGGAAGGCAACGGGTGCTGCTCGTCAGGCTTTGATCCTTCGCTGCCTACAGCATGTGCAGAGAAAAAGAGATGGTTTACATATCCCAGCCACTTATGTGATACAGCATTACATGTTCATGGAGTTGATAGGCATATTAAACATTACCCAACCCTCCAGCATTCCTTGGAAGGCTGCAGAGGCTACTTGGTGAGTACAAAACTACAGTGATTCTAGTAACTGGCTTCTAGTACCTACCTTGCTATTATTTGGGGGGGGTAAATTTCAGGCAGATTTCCTCAATAAACTTTATTTTCCCACATGCCAATCAGTGAAAATTGTGTCTTACCTTCCTCTGGTAAAGATCTTTGAGCAGTACAGAAGACAAAATACATGACTATTAACCACAGTTTTATCAACTCTCAATGACCAGATTAGTTTTGCAATCTAATGAAGTTGGCCCAAAGAAGAAAATGGGTTAAAGTGATTCCTACAGCAAATATCAACTTGCTAAACACAGGAAATCCTATAACTCAATATGAAGTTATCCTTGCACTGAAAAAGCTTCTAATATGCAGTTATTCCATCTCCTGTGCTAAATGATTACACTGCACAAAACTGTCTCTTTGTGTAATGGATCTCCATTATCTCTAACAATTGCTTCACTGAGAATGATGCTTTAAGAACAGGGTTGGGTATTATTTTAAATTATCAATGCTCTACACCTTGTTGAGTTGTAGCAGAGTTCCTTGAAATAAACTTTAGTTTTTAACACAGACACAGCAGCTCCCATTAAAGCACATATTGCACAACCACCTGGAGATAGGTTTGTTCTGCTGGAGACTTGTCTGAGTAGATACTCTTGCTGGCTGTAACTTTTCCAGATACAATGCTGGAATAGTATGTACCGGGTATAAAAAACAAAACAAAACAAAACAAAAAAATCGAGTCTAATGTGTGCAGAGGAAAACTGCAATAGGAAATGACAATGAAATGAAATTCATAATAAAATGCCAAGATTCAGGTAGACAAGAGCATGGTACTGAGTCCCTGTCTCAAAGGGCATTATAGTCCGCACAGACATGGCACACAGTGTAGGCAGTAGAAATATTATCTCTGCTTTTTTAGCTAGAGGCTGATGGACAGAGAGATTAAGAAACTTGCTCGGGGGTCAAAAAATATGTCCTGGTATGTCAGGAAATAAACCCATTTCTAAAAACAGCACATTAATTGTTGAGACATCCATCTGCTTTGTCACATATAGGTCAACTGCAGAAGCAACCAATGAGCAACCACACTGGATCATGCTACCTCTGCCATCTCAGTATGGCCTAAAGAAGGGCTCTAAAAGCAAGGAGAACAGACTCAAATATGTTACAACCTAACATCTCAACTACCTTTTGAGATCTGTGCATAGCAAGGTTGTTTATGCTGTGTGCACTGCCAGTGGCATCCAGCACAAGCCTCCTGCTGTGGAAGCCTCCCAAACACAGGTGTGAGCACCCAAATCCCTGAGTGCAGAACACAACTATGGCACTGTCTGAGCTCTGCAGCTTCCACCCACCCTCAAAGCAGAGGACAGAGTGCGTGAGTCCCCAGGCAGTGACAGATCCAAAAGCCCTGATGAAACCCAGCCTCCAACTGAGAGGTTTCTTTGCTGACGTGCTGTCCCTCCCTATGTAACTCCTACAGGCTATGGAAAAAGGCGCTCGTGAATCGTGACACTTACCGTCAGCCTCTCTGACCACTACGGTGAAGTACTTCACAGCTCCATTGGTATCACTGAACCAGCTGCAGTTAAAAGTAAAGTTAATGGAGGATTTGGTAATCAGCACATCTTTTTTGTTCACTCGGATGTCGGGAGGTGGCTGAGGGGGACCTGAGGAATTAAAAAGAAAAAAAAGAAGAAAATCTCTGAGAGCATTATCTATGTATTTGTTGTGAGACAGAACTAGTAAAGAAAATACTTTTCTTAACACAGCTCAGTTCTGTTCTCTAATCAAGAAAGACTCTTCACCTCCCACAGGGAAACTGCCAAAGGATGAAACAAGCCAGCAGTGAGTTACCTATAAGAACAGTGGCAGCTCCTCAGCAGGAATCCCTACAGAAGCTCACATGGAAACGCACTGATGTCTTGCTAAATCCATTAAATCTGAAATTGCAGCTGTTAAAGATGACATTTGTACACAAGTTGAGGCCAGGTATTTGGAGGCCGCAATACACTCACTGCATCCTGTTACTTATTTTACACATCTAAATTTCTGCTTCCTTTATCAGAACAGCAGCACTGACTCAGTCCGACATAGCATTCAATGGTTGAGTACCACAGTGCAGACTGACTGCAGAATATCCATAGGAAATGCTGTTTGTATGATGAAAAGCTATGCCTCAAACACAGCAGAGCTAAACTGGAAAGGGAAATCTATAGAGGGACAAACCTTCAGGGGAACAATGCAATAAAGGTGGGGATTTTAAGGACCTGCCTTGCTGATTTTTTTAAAAAAATCTTTATTCCTGAATCTACATTGCATGCATTGAAAACTTAATCTGGTATGTAAGCAGGGAGCTGTACAGCGAACCTTCAGATTGGAAAAGAATCAATAATTCACGTGTTTATCTGATGCTTAGCTAAACCTCTCAGGTCTGCAAAGCCTGGCTGCAATTCTGGAGGCAGAGCTGGGTTGCCTTGGGACAGGACTGCCAGTGTTCAACCAGAGACTGGGAAGGCAGCAGTGGTCAGAACAAATAAGATAAAATGTGGAACCTTCAAACAGGACTTGGTCTCTCTTTTGTGACATGAGTTGCTGCTCCTCATTGAATGTAAATTTGTAGCATCCTTGGTGTGCAGTTAATGGGCAATTGATGGGACAGAGGAGAAGGTGCACTAGTGATACTGCCACTCTCTGCTCAGCACAAGAAGAAGCAGCACAGCAGTAGCCCAACAGCAGAAGTGGTTTCAAAGCACATGGCTTTGAAAAGCCATGATTCCCTCCAAGCAATATTTCCTATAGGTGACTTGGTCAGGTAGCATTTGAAGTGGACAGAGAGCCCAAGGAGGCCCCTGTGCCACAATCCAAAATCCTTATTACGGACTCTGGGCTCTTCCTTGTGCTGAGGATGATAACTCAATGTGAGGGAAAGCACAGCGGGAAAGGGAGCCAAGCAGCAGCAGGGAGGACAAATTAAGGTGTGTGATAAAGATGACATCTTTGGTGCTGAACATCATGAACAAGAGGATAACTTTTCAAGCTTCTCAGGTTACATTTAGCAAATGAGCCAAGTAAGCAGGCTTTGCACTGCAATGAAAGGCAATATAGTTAAAATCCTACACTGTCTGTCACCAGAGGGACCAAAGGAGAGGTTCTCCCTACTTTGGCTACCCCTTTATAGCTGCCACATACTGGTAACTGCAGAATTGAGAACCTCTTGTGCTGTCTGCCCCACAAAAGAGATTGTTTGTTGCTGCTCTCACTTCCCGCGTTCCACTTACGGTCAATCATTGTGATGGTGCTGTCCTCAACCACCTCACTGGTCATGTCTGCAGAATGCACCTTGATGGACACCAGGTACCGCTTGTGGGGTACGAGAGTCATGATATTCAGCAGAGACTTGTCTTTGTCTATCCTTTTGGAAAATTCCACTTCACGAGTGTCCATTTTTTTGCATTCTACACTGTATCCATCAAAGTCAGAATCAGGAGGAGTCCAAGAACATGCAATGGCAGTAGAGGTCTGTGGTCGACAGTGAAGACTTTGTATCTTGTCTGGTTCTAGAAAGATATTGAAAAGTTGAAGCTCAGTGGAAAAGAGGAAAGATACTATATACTTTCTGCTCATCCTATGGCTCAGACAGTATCCTAAGATTCTTCAGTAACAATATCATTCCAGCAGAAAGGCCAGAAGCCAGAATTCCCACCTCTCCTACTAATGTGTGCTGCCTGATTTCAGGCAAGCCATTCTAACTCATTTTAGCCCTTTGAAGGGCTTGGAGACTGTCATGTCAAGCTCATCACGTTTCTGAAGTTTCAGTAATTAACTGTAAAAACAAGCGGACAAAATCACTCCATGAAGTGTTATTGAGAACAGCAACACTGGAAAGCAACACATTTCTAGAACTATGCCAAAAAAAAAAAAGGTAGCTACGCTCTCATTTTAATTAATATTCTGAAAAAGGCTGAAGACCAGTTCAGCTTACTAAAGGCCGGTGTCAAGCGGGAGCTGAAGCCCATCCCATGCGGCATGAAAGTTCTCCAAAGCTCAGTTATTTTTACAATTACAGGTCACTTTTTCATCAGCCTGCTACTGAGGCTGACACAGCTAGAGACTATGATAACCTGCAAGCACTGACTGTCAGAAACACAGAGCAGTGTAAAAGCCCCTGATTCCATGGTTTCAAATCTAGCACAGCAGGGTCTCATTTGATTGTTCAAAATCATTTTGATGACTTCAATATCCTATTGATCCTAATATTAAAGAATTTTGCATCTTCGGGTTTGCTTTATCCCTGCAACTGACTATTTCAAACACTGCAGCCAAACAGCCTCGCTCTGGATCTGAAGTTTGCATATGTCAATTTTTAATCTTTAAACAGCGAGTCTTGAAAAAAGCAAGGTCTCATTCTGGAATCCAGCTGTATTCATTGACAGCTATTCATGAATTTATTAATGGAAATTCCTGACTGTGAGTGGGATGGGTCAGACTCAGCAGCTGAGCCAACGGAGTGCTAGGGTGCAGCGGAAAGCTGAACTTACTCGTCCTCACGCTGGCAGCCAGTGACTGACTATAGGTCTTCCAGGTGTCGCCGCTGACAGTTCTGACACTGAACTCGTAGAGCCTGCCTGGGCGCAGGCCGTACATGATGCGGACCTTGGACTTGCTGCTGCTGTAGGGATTGAACACGGTGAGGGCGTCTTTCGGGAGCCACCGCAACTCAAAATCGTCATAGTCTGTCCACTCCGGGGGGCCCAGCCAAGTGATGGATAAGGAAGTGTTTGCCACGTCGGTAAATGATACAGCGTTAGGGGGACTGGGTGCTACACAGAAAAGAAAAAACAAAACAGCAGAAAGATGAACTTTTAACACATGACAAATGAGATGAAATAACCATTACCATTTTCCTGCAGTGCAAAGTGACTTACATTATCCATGTACATAATGAGTTGCATAGTCATTAGTTATACTTGAGCCTTCATAAGCAGAACTGTGCTGAACAAAATTAGACCCCATTGGTTTAATACCTTTGATGGGATATTCTTTATCTTCTGTGCCTTTAGTGACTCTTAAAATACACCATGCCCCAGAATAAGCCTGTTGCATAGGTGTGAGCTGAATTCTGCTGGAGGGGACTAAACTGAAAGCTCAACGTTTCTGTGTCCTCTACCTGTTCTTCCTTCGGCATTT
Organism: Crypturellus tataupa; assembly: GCA_034781795.1. Classification (NCBI taxonomy): domain Eukaryota; kingdom Metazoa; phylum Chordata; class Aves; order Tinamiformes; family Tinamidae; genus Crypturellus; species Crypturellus tataupa. The sequence goes on along the minus strand of JAWLRI010000039.1, from coordinate 688,115 downwards.
GCTGTATTGGTCAGGTCACCGCTGTGAGTCACCACAACCAGGGTGTACTTTCTGCCAGGAACGAGGCCCTGGAAATGCCATTCTTTCAGCTCTTTCCTGTGCCATGTTTCCTTCTGTGTCCCATTTGGGTTATAAAGATTCAGCTCATAGAAGTCGACATCTCCTGCTGCTGGATCCCAGGTGAACCACAGACTGTCTGTCTTGTTTCTGTTGGAAGCCTTTAGACCAACAACTGGGGCTGGTACTGAAAAAAGAGGAGATAAGATATTAGTTTATGCAGAACATTCATGGGCTGAGGAGGAGCTATGAGCAAACCTTATGTTTATCTTGTAACAATAGCTACGTAATAATGTAGACAGACATCACACCTGGACAAAAAAGGCCATCAACAGTTTTGTTTCCTAATTTGAACTGCCATTGTCTACCAAAAGAAGCTAAAATGTGGATAATGGACCATTTTGTAATGGTTATATTAATTATTAAGTGATAAATATCAAGCAATATTAAGCAGCTTTTTCCCACTCAGAGCCTGGAAACATCTAGGCCTGAGGTAGCTGAACAAAGGGCACCACCATCCAGAGACAGTGGTATGTGGTGGGCTATTACACAGTGGCCTTGGAGGATACAAAATGTTGCACAGAGTGTCTGAGATGCTCAGGGCACTCTTCTCCCCATGCAGGACTTAACAAACACAGGGCTGCAGCCACAGCTCACCACAAGAGACAAGTTTTATTTCACTACCCTGTTGATCTGATTTGCTTTGCCTTTTTGTTTCATGTGCTCATAGACCAACATTGCTTCAGGATGGGAAACAGCCATTTTTCTTATAGGCTTACATGGTTGAGACTGGGATGCCCTTCTCCTGATCAGAGTACATGAGAACTTTGGTAAAACACAGATAATTAACAAACTTCTCTGCTTCATTCTTCCCCTTGAACCACATCACTCAGGATTTACTTTCTTCATTTATGGCTTTTTATGTGCAAAAGGCAGTTTGGATACGTGCAAGAGGATTTGGATAAGACATTAGCCTAGCATGAGCATCACACCCGGATGAGCTCACTGCTGCCTCTCATGAACACCACACAGGAGGCAAATGATGTTCTTAGAGGTTCTTGCCTGTTCTTCCGAAGACGGAGGACTCGTTCGTGAGCTCCCCACTGTGGGTGACGATCACCATCCTGTACATCCTGCCCTGGCGCAGGTTCTGGAACGAGCACTGCTGCAGGTGCTGCTCGCCGGAGATCCTGTCGTGCAGGGATTTGTCTGGGTTGTACAGGAAGATGTCATAGGAATCTAGCTCGCCCTGCGACGTGGTCCAGCTGAAGGACAGCCGGCCAGTGGTGCTCTCTGTGACCTTCAGATTCGTGACAGCTGCTGGCACTGGAAAGGAGGATAAATACAGCAGTAAATACCAAGGTGTCTAGCCACTAAGCTGAATCTTTACTAAAGCAACAGCTCATTACGGGAATACTTTTCTATTAAGCAATAAGCTGCTAAGTAATGGCAACCTTGAGAAGCAAGTGGAAAGCATTTATGAGGTGCCACTGAGTCTCTCCAACACGTCTGCATTTCCCAATAGGCCCTGGTCTCTACTCTATGCTCTCACAGAGCTCTCCATTAACTGCTGCGAGAAACTTGGCTTGAATAAAGACTGCAAGACTTGGATTAAAATTTAGACATGTATATTCATGTCAAATCTTGGGCTAAGAGCCTTTAGACTGTGCGAATTAAAAGCTTAAGAACAATAAAGAATTCTAGTGGTTCCGTAATGGACAGACTGAGGAAAGCACTAAGCACTTTGGTTTAATATCTTTAGTATAAATTATGGCCACATTATGGTGCTAAGTATTTTCAGTTTCATATATCAAGCACATGTCAGGATAAAGGATGCATAAATATCTGAAGTCTGCCCTTACTGGAAGCTTTCCAGTACCAAGATTTATAGATGATTCATGTATTTAATGTTATCTGACTGAGGGAAATCTAAATACACTGAGATCTTCTAATTACCTGTTCGGCCAACAGTTTCAGCTCGTTTACTGAAGAGCCCGCCACTGACTGTCAAAACTTGTATTTTATACTTCTTGCCAGCTAATAAATCTTCAAATTTGTGTTGTTTGGCAGTAGCTGGCTCTGATTTGTTGCTCAGGAGGATTCCTTGCTCGTTCAAGAGCAGAATGTCATATCTTTCAGCTACACCAGGAGCTTTCTGCCACGTTACTAGCAAAGAATGACTGCTATAACCATGATCGGCAAATAATTCCTGGACAGAGGCGGGAACTGGAAGCAATAATTAAAAACAGGACATTACCATGTGAAATATAGACCACTTGACAGACAACTGTGAGTACAACAATTAACAGAGAATACTTTTATAAATTTGTGTGCTAACTTGTGGGATTAAAGATGTCTGTGCATGTGTTTGTAGGTGCACATAATTCCAAGACATAAAATACAGTCAGATGAAGCCACAGAGTATCAAGAACTGGAAATAGAGAGCCAAGTGATGTATTCATATCATCATGAAAAAAGGGAGATAGAAAGTGGGATGAATTGACAAACATTAAAAAAAGGCATATGAAAAGATAGAAAAGAAAAAGGAAGTCACGCATTGATGCAAAATATGAGTAGCACATAACAGGCAGTGTTAGCTAGAAAGTCAAGCCCACAGCAAACACATGTCAAGCACAGAAGAGAGGGGAAGGACCATAATCAAGCCGTGCCACTCTGTGTGTGTGTGTCAACAGGCAGTACACTGGGGCTATGTGTTGTCTAACAAGCTTTGGATTTCCCCATACCCAACAGCACGTTACATAAACAGGCAGTGCGCAACTTAATTTAATAAGACTCGGCTTCTGGGAAGCCCTAATGCAATTTGCTGCTTGGCTCAGAAGAGACCTACTTGTCCTCCCCAAAGCGGTCACGCTGTTGTGCAAGGTGCCGCTGTTGGACTGCACCACCACGCGGTACTGCTCCCCAGCCTCCAGCTTGTGAAACGTGAGCTCCGAGACGTGTTTGGAGACGCTCTGGGAATCCAGTTGATGGTTCTGCTGAAATATAGTCACTGTGTAGGAGTCGACGTCTCCACCGCCAGGAGCCCAGCTCACTCGGAGGCCGTTCGTCAGGCCGCTGTGCGAGACATGGACATTTCTCACCGCGCTCGGGACTGGAAGGAAAAGGAACAAAAGGCACCTGCTCACTAGCTGCCTGCTTGACTCAAACCTTTAAATTCCTACCTTTTTTTTTTTTTTAATGGCTAAAGCAAATAATTCAAGGAGAGCATTTGCAGGTATAAGCAATTTTACTCGTGCGGGTAAACACACTAAGGCTGCAGACATTTTGATTGTGCCATTTTAAAAGAGCAAATCTGCATCTTTACAGGAACAGCAAAGAAAAGATAAAGAAAAAAAGTTTGCATGTTCCTTGCATCTGGATAATCTTCCTCTTCTTCATAAGAGGTTTTAGAAACTTCTCAGAAAATCTGAGGTTTTTTTCTGTACATTTAGTTAACCATTTTACACTCATAATCCAGCCCTTTCATTTCAAGGGGCCAAACAGAAGTACAAACTGACTTAAATAATTTAGCCAGACACACTAAGTAAACAACTGCCATGCATGGCAATAACAGAAACTTACCAGTGACATCTCAATACAGTCTCTATGCAACAAATCGAGTTATCTGCCAAAAATCAAATACTGGTGACTGTGACTTTTGTTTATTAAGGCAAGATCAAACTGAAATATTAGTATAGTTTTCAATGAGAGCTAGTGATTTTGCGCCAGGCTTACAAGAACTCAAACAGGAGCACAACTCAGCCTCGATTTCCTGCTCCTCACTCTGCCCTCTAGAAGAACTTCAGTGTGTGATTTCAATACTGTGCTGGGTGTTACCTGTTAGGCCTTCTATGAAAGTAGCGCGTTGTGCATCACCACTGATTGTCAAGACAAGGATTTTGTACAGACGCCCTGGAGTCAGAGCTGTGAACCAATACTCCTCCACAGTGTTTCCAAGGAAAATGGGTGGGAAGATCTTCATATCATTGAAGAGGAGCTGAATCTCGTATTTGTCAACATCGCCTTCAGCCTTTAACCAGGTTACCTGCAGATCCTCTGTGCTCCTGTTACTTAGAGTCAGATCCTTAACAGATTCTGGCACTGAGGAAGTAAGACAAGACAAGAAACTTCTCAGTACTTATTACTATTATACAGACCATAGCAAAATAGCAACAGCTTTGAGACAACAGCTTTGAGACTATGCCCCTGAGCTAAAATTTGCATTCAGTTCCTCAGGAAACACAATAGATTGCACTTACCTCTAAAGAGGTCTTTCTTGCTTAGCACTGGAAGGCCCTATTCCAGGACAAGGAGTTCACAAAGTATCAGCAGAAAAATAACAAATAACAAGGCAGCCTGCAAGGAGTAAGCCAAGCCAAGAGGACCAGGATAGGGCCTATCTGTGCAGCGAACGTGGTGCAGAGAGGCCCGAGCTGGCAGGGTGCCGGGCCAGGCGCACGCAGCACCGCTCTGCACAGTGCCCGGCTCCTGCAGCTGCAGCTCAGCTGCCTGCGCCCAGCGCTGCAGCCGCACCAGTGACCTCGGTTTCTCGGCACGGCTCGTGAACTTGGACGTAGCGCTGGCACGGGACAGGCAGGTGGCACCCACGTCCCTGCTGGCTCGCACCCAGCCGCCTCACTGCTCCTGCCTGGGCGCTCCAGCATCGCCTGTTCCCTCAGCAAAGCGAAGTCACTGCACACATGGAGCTGCCAGTCTGCCTCCTCCCTGTGTGCCTCCATGACCAGAAAAAAAATCACATTCTTGCACATTTGGCCTAGCTCAAACACAAATAACGGGCTGATATAGAAATGTGTACAACTCTGCTTTTCGGCTTTTCAAGTCTTAACACGTAGTGTTCCAAGTTCATAACACAGGTCTCTCTTTTCACTTTCTACTTGTCGTTCAATTGATTATCAGCCACAAATTAAATAATGCTCTCCATCTTTAGTATGACAACCATTTGAACAGTCACACACCTCAGCATCAGGGTTAAAATAATACAGGATTTTTGAGCCCAGATACAGTAAAGAGAAAAACAAGCAAACAAAAAAAAAAAACAAAAAGGCTCTCTACCAGTTTCTGTGGTGTTACTTACTTGTTCTGCCGTAGACCCTTGCACTAGTTTCGTATTTCCCACTTCGTGTGCTGACAGTGACACTGTACTGCCTGCCCGGCACCAGATTAGTGAACACACATTCATTTTCATCTTTAGGGACAGTCTCTGTTTGGACGAAGTCATTGTTGTTCTTGATGATCACTTCATAATTATCAAAATCACCGGAGGCATGTAACCAGGACACCTTTAAGTAGTCACTTCTTGCAGAATTGCTGACAGTAAGTCCCTGAACACTAGAAGGGACTGAAAGGGAAAAAAAAAAACCCCACACAATTAGAGGTTCAGAAAGTAATATTTTCCCCAAGTAACGGGAATTGCTGTAGTGGATTATATTTGTGGTCATTTAGAGATATTTCTGAGGAAGTTGCAAAAAGTGCACAACGTGGATTTAAGCAATAACCTACCCTCTAAAACAGCAACTTCACGAGTTTCCATTAGAGGCTGACACATATGCTATAACAGGGCAGTAGTTTCCCTTTCTGGTTTCGTGTCTTTTGGAACAACTCTGTCAGTTCTGGTTAGGGCAGTAAGTTTCACAGGCTCATGGTAGCCCTGAATTTGCTGCTGCTTCTTATTTAAATGACTGTCCCCTAGGCTTTCTCTTCTATGAGGAGGAGTCTAGAATTGCATGTTCTTGATATTCTTTATTGTTTTAAAGCCCATTATCATGTTTCTGCTAGTCTGCTGGTTTACGAGCTATAAAATCTCAATCTTTTCAAATCTGGAGGAGGCTTCTAAAAGCTTTTCATCATTACTGCCACTCTTCTCTGAAATTTCTCTATTCCTGTTATAGCCTCCTTGAACTTGGCAAGACCAAAAGACACAGTGTTATACATTTATATGACCACTTACTAGTATTTTCAGTAGCCAGTACCTATTCCATTCTTTCAGTGTCTAAATAGTTTTTTGGGGGGAGATGTTCTGCAGGATACATGTGAGTGGACAGAGTGGCTAAGAGCAAAAAACGCTTTTGAGTCAATTTCACATTTGCTTTCTACTCCTTCAGAACGGACACTCTTCTGTTCGTTTTTTCTCCTTCACACACACACAGAGAAACCCTTACACTCTTGTTAGTCTCAAAAGCTTTGTTGATGTGCTGATTTTTGGGGTGCATGGAAATAGATTTATTGCCATTAGTCGCAATACTTTTCTTCATGACACAGTGACACTTTGGCTTTGTGAGGCCCTGCTCCTGACATTTTGCCATCAGCTTCAACGGAAAAGGTTCAGGTCACCTGGCTTTTATTCATGCTAAAGTCATCTGGTATGACATAAAGCAGCAGCAGGAGCATAACAATAAGTCTGCAAAGCTGCAATTTTATGAGTTGATCCTCCAATCTCCAGTTCTGCCATCCCCGTTTTGACCAGATACTCACAGCCTCTTGGTAACACCTGGCCAAATGGGTTACGGTTACCCAATTCACTCAGCAGGTCTTTACCTGTTCGTTCCTGGCCGAAGGAATAATTCTCATACTTCCCACTCTTGGTGGTGATCATCACGTTGTACAGTGTCCCAGGAGTGAGGCTGCTGAAGGAGCATTCGCTGAAGGCTTTGGAAATGGTGAGAGTCTGAACTACCTGGTCACCCTGAGAGAGTGTTACCAGGTAACTGTCGACGTCTCCTGCAGCCGGCAGCCAAGAAACACTGAGGTAGTCGCTGCGACCCGAGTTATTCACCGTCACTCCAGTCACGCTGGAAGGAACTGTGTAACAAAGAAGGAAAAGCGGAAGAGCTTTAACTAGCTAATTCCTAGAGCTGTGAGTATGCCTGGAATGCAACCCTGCAAAATAAACATGCCTTTGCTCTGAGAACGAGCAAGCTTGGGCTGGCTCCCACGGAGCAGCAGGCATCTGCTTAGCCCAAATGCTGTGAGGGACCTTGTTGTCTTTGGTGGCACAATCCCAGCACTTCTAAAATCCCAGAAGATGAGCTGTCCTCACAAACTGCCACGCACTGCTAGCAGTCATAAGCAGCGGTGCTTGCCTGGGGCTGAGACCTCCGCTGGGAAGTGCTTCATTTGCAGTGAATCCTCTGACGCCTAGTGGCCAAAACTCGAATGTGATTTGTGTTGCTGTGCAGAGTGGCTCCACATTGCTCAGCTTCAGCGACAAGACTACTGGGGAATTACACTGGCAGACCCTACTTAGAATCAACTACCCCATTTTCACTGGGCTCTCACTCACCGAACTGACTCACCTCAGTGGAGGAGCTGGCCATCAACCTTCCGAGTCAGTAATATTTCAAGATTTTACAGAATATTCCTATGCATTTTAAGCCTTTTGATGTTCCCCTTCCCAGTTACAAACTGCAAAATGTCTGGCTTTTGACAAACTCCACAGAAGGTAAGTTAACACTATTTGCCATTTTTTTCCTATATCACAGTATCTAGAGGACTGGTATTACATTTCATGGCTCATGAAATTTTCAGAATTTGATGCAAGAGTAAATACTGTGCTATCCAGGATATGGAAGCTTCAAAAAGAATAATTTTTCCTTATGAGTATAATTTAACACTCAATAGGACCAAAAGAATGAAATGTATGGCTGAAACCCCTGCATTTCTGAATTTTCAGCCCAGTGGCTTAACTGTGAGCCCATTTTCTATAATAAATTCAGCTTTCACAAGTCTACAAAAGACAAGGTGGAGCATTTCTTGCTTACCTGTCCTCCCTTCTGCAATTGCTTGCCTGGAAGATATGCCCCCACTGACAGTGGTAACAACAACTGAGTAGAGGCCTCCAGGTTTCAGGGGATGGAAATGGTATCTGGTGGTTTCACTGGGAACTGTCTCATTTTTAATGACAACGTTCTCATGAATCAGTAGTACTTGGTAGGAGTCTACATCTCCCAGGGCTCTCGTCCAGTTGGTAAACAAGCTGTTGGTTGATCCCTGACTTTCCACCATCAGACCGGTCACTTGGGCTGGCACTGCAATGCAAAATGTCATACTGTTACTGAGAAGCAACAAAATAAAACAAAACAAAACCCCCCAGATAACTCAAGTTTAGTCACCCTGAGGAAGTGCATCAAAAGAACATTCCAATTTACAGCCAGACTCAACAAGACTAAAAATAATCTAACTGTGGCCTGCTTCCTGTCTGATGGGATGTGGTCTATGGGAAACTATCTATGGCACGGCAAGGTCTTTTGGGCTTTGGACTAGCTTTTCATGGTCAGATGAAAATGATTCAAGAATGGAGAACTGGAAAAGGCTGAATTTTATAAATGCCATTAAGCAAAAGCAAACAACTCAAGAAATTGCTTGTTTTTGTGATGACTATTTTGTATACAGACTGTCTCTTTCATTCTCCTTTTTCGCTCGTACTTCCTAGCTCTTGTTCTTCTTTAATTGCAAATCAATTCCATGAATACCATGGAATTGATACCATGGAATTCCATGGAATACCATGAATACCATGGAATTCTATGAATTCCATAGTCATGTATACCGCAGAGGAGCTTCAGGCTTTTCATTTTTGTGGCTAACTGAGATGGATGTCTTTGGTTTTATCTTTTATTTTTATATTAGAAGATCATGAGGATAGTAACTTCTCTACCATCAAAAGATGAAATAATTGTTAAACCATTATAGCATTTCTCTGTGTACAAGATGCTGAAGTTTGCAGATCAAAAAGAAGAAAAAGGAACAGGATATTTAGCAGAAATTTTCCCTGAAGTTCTTTTGTCCTTTTAACTTGACAATTTAATCAAAGTAAAGAAATACAGCTACTTCTTCCTTTAACTTTGAAAAATGTGATTGCAAAGTCATCTGTTTTATATCAGCCTTTTTGCACACATACTACTGAATTGGAGATCATTAACACAAGCTGCAAAATGGGACACACAGATGAAAAACAATTCACATAGAACTTGATTTTTTTTAATAATATTTCGTAACGGAATCTCAGCTTTCACTGAAGTTGACAAATTTGGGATGCATGGAAGACCTATTTCTGTCACATTTGCAACATATGTTTTACAAGCAGGGTAGGTTTTCCTGTGGAGCAGACTCAAAATCCTGGGGTGCTTACTATGACCTATGCTCCCAATGTTCATTCCTCAACACTTCAAACACAACGTCGACATGTTATCCCTACCTGATTTGTTTTCAAGCATTGATTTGTAATAGTGAAATGGGACATGGCAACCTTTATGCTGAAATGGGCCTCCTCAAAGGGTGTAAGGCAGAAGGAAATGAAATCCCAACTATCTAATCACATAGCAGAGAAAGTTAAGTCAAACTTTTCAGGCCTTGGAAGGAGTTAAAACACTTTAGTAAGGGACATTATCAAGCCATGGGCATGATTAGATCCATGCACTGGCAGCTGGTTTCTTCCTCTGCTGTGCCAGCCTAGAACTACATTTTAAGTCTGCTTGCACAGAGGAATGCATGAGCAGAGCAAAGGAACATACATGGATTAAAATTTGCATCACATTTGCACACATGCATAAAATTAGTACCCTGCAGGGGTGGGAATGCCACTTGCCCTGTGTCACAGGCCTCATTCTGAGTAACAGGCACAGATTTTGCAATCAGAAGAGCAGAAAGATTCAAAATATGTTTTCAAGGTCACATATGTGTCTCTCAACCTTGGAATGTTCTCCCTAAAGCAATGTTTCCTGTTTTTTTTTTTTTCCACATGATGCAAGCTTTGAATCAAGGAAGTGACCTTCCCTAAGATAGGCAGTGAAAATTGTTCTTCTTATATGGAATCTTGTGCTAATGTAAATTGATCAGATGTGACATCATATTGCAGAGAACAGTTTTGCCAGGAATTATATATCCATTTCCCCAAATCTTTAAATAAACACTGCAAGACATTAGATAGGGGTATAAATGACACATGTAGAAACAACTTCTTTTGCTGAGGAAATAAATGAAAATTCAAGGCTTTTGACACAGACACTGAGTTCACTATGAAACAAATAAAGCTGTTGTTAGTTAAAAGAAGCAAAGATTAAAATAGATTGACAGTATGGCACCTGTTCTTCCATCCACTGAAGTCCAGTTGCTTAAAATCCCACTAATGGTAGTAACTGTAGCTGTGTATTTTCTTCCAGGTACCAAGTCCGTGAAAGTGAACTCCTTAGCTTCTTTTGCAAGCCCCTTTTTTATGACAGTAAGGTCTCTGTCTCCCAGCGAAACGACGTAGCTGTCCCACTCTGCAACAGGGGTCATCCACATGACACTCAGCGAGGACTCATTGGCATGCTTGACACGGAGCTGGAGAACAGGCTCTGGAGCTGCAGAAGTGAACAAATATCACAGTAAGAACAGAAATTTGTATGTATGTTCACACACACATGTTGTAACTCAAGCTGCTATAAGGAATTAAGCTGTAAGAGTGAGAGCAACAGAATATTGGTGGTATCACAAGGAGATTTTTTTACCTATGTCATGGAGGCAAATCTAACAAATACAGCATTTGTGCTTTTTCCAACAAAAGTCTGTAGACTTCAACAAGGCTTTTTGGCTATAATATTTAGTTTTAAACTTATGCCATGTTTGCTCCCATGGCAAGGGAGGTGTTTGACCTTGCATCAGTGCCTTGCTGTGCCTGTGCACACATGCACACATGCAGAGAAGAAGATACAAGGCATTTGCCACTAACGGTAGTTTCTTTTGTCTCTTACTCTGAGACACCAAATGCACCAAAATGCAACACATTTTCCACAACTGCTGGCTTACATAGGAGAAAATTAGATCAGAACAAGCCCTAATATCTATGCTCTACAACACGTACATTATGTACCCAAATGCGGGGTCAAACACAGTTGTGAAACAATCACTGGTGCAAATTATTTATTCAACTGTGTCCTAATCTCTCAGCTATGTCAGCAAAAAGTAACACCATAAAATTAAACAATGTTATTCTTGATTTATATCAGAGTAACTGAGATCAGGACCTTGCTTGCTCTGATAATGTCAGCTAAAAATGTCCGAGGATGTTTCAGTTCTGTAGCTTCCACTGTCCTTGCCATTGAGCAAAATGAACAAAATGAAAACCCTGGAGGCGTAAAAGGTAAGGGCGTAGCAGCAAAGGAAGGCAACAGGAAGGATGAGAGTAATGCAGGCTCCCTTATCTTATCTTCCATTCTCCCATGAGATAAGGCTCAGGCTTTGCCTGCTGATCTCCTCCAAGTCTTCTTGTTCTCTGAATTGCACTCATTTTGCATTCATAGAGCAGAACCAATAACAACAATATTGCAATTCCTTTTTTAGTTTGAAGTTATCATCAGATGTGGATTCGATTAACATACTCCCAAAGAATTCCACTAACGTTACTGTAGTGCATATGGATTTTCTTTGGAAAAGTTAACTTGAACAGATTCATCACATTTTCTTTACAGAGCACAGGAGCTAGAATTGGGATTTTATGGAAGAACCACACTAAGACTAACAGACCTTAGCCAATTTTGGCTAACGCTGGCAATACCACTTGTTATCAAGGCTGGCAGGAATGCCAATTTGCCACTGTACTACTGAAGAACCATACAGGCAGTTTGACACTGCTGTCCTGCGGGTGTACTTCCAAAGCGTACCCCAACCAGCTACAACACGTAGCAGGGAAGCATTGCACAGCCAGGGTTTGGTTATGACAGCATGGTGATACGACTCCTCAAACTTTCACTAACTACTGTTGACCATGAAACTTTCACTAACTGTTGACCATGAAAACAACGGCTGAAAGTTTCCACAGAACTGCTAAAATTGTTGATTTCTACTGCTTGCAAGGGAGCTCTTTTTTGGTACCCTGACAGTGAAATTCATCTGCACACATCCAAGTACTGCTTGTTCCTGAGTAAGCACAGAGCCTTGCTGAGGAGGCTGGTGCTGCCCGGGCCCGCGCGCTGACCTGTTCTCCCCGTGCAGCGAGCCGAGCTCTGCAGATGGCCGCTCTCCACGACGAGCTCCACGTCGTACTGCCGGCCGGGGATGAGGCCCGCGTCGCGGACGAGGAACTCGCGCGCGTCCTTCTCCAGGGTGGCGTTGAGCAGGGCCGTGGAGAGGTTCCAGAGGAGCAGGCGGTACCGCTGCCAGTCGCCCGCGGGGGGCAGCCAGGTGACGCGCAGGGAGCGCGGCCAGCCGCCCGCGCCGGTGCGCAGCTCCGGGACTTTCTGCGGCGCTGCAACACGAGAGCAGGGAGCGACGCTGAGGCACGGGGGCTCCCTCAGGAAGTCCCCGCGCACGGGTCTGCAGCACGGCTGCTGCATGAGCACGTGGGTCGCAGTTACAACAGCACTGGGTACCCGTGACAAAGGAAGCATGCGTTTTAAACATGATTTTTAGTCCTCCCCACTTGTCACTGTTTGCTACTGACAGTAGAAATGGGGAGCCCTTCACAGGGTTGGGAAAATCTCCCATCTTGAGAACGAATCTGGCAGTGTTTTCACTTAGCTTCCCACCTGTTTTCTGGAGCCCATTAAGTTCACTTGGAATTTGTCAATCGATTTGTGAAAACTAAGGCTAAGCGTCAATCGCTACGGGCCAAACTCTGACACCAACAGCAGGAACATGGAGCCTGGTGGCTCCTTCCAGCACAGGCTTGTGTGTCCTTGTCCCTCCCGCCTGTGAGGCACCAAGGCTCCAAGCTCAGCTCATTAAAGCCTGTCCTCTGCTTGACACGCTGTAGGACGCACTGGGATAGGGATCTGTCTGTCCTGCCCACTAATGCTGTTCTGGTTTTCGTGGAATGCTTAAATAGGAACCCCACGGATGATGTGTGGAAGACTGATGCATTAGGTGCTAGGACACTGCCAGCTCAGCACGAGCGCCCTGACACCAGCATTAAATGTAAACTACAAGGCTGGAGTCATGCTGTCTTGTGCTGTCATGTTTTTTCTGGCTCAGATAATATTTAATTACTCAGTACATAGCAATGATTGAGAGGTTTCCAAAAGCACCACCACGTACTTACTTACCAGCTTCACTTCCCGCAGGCCTAGCTCAATATCAAGGCTACATCTCCCACATACCAGCAAATAGGAGAGATGCCTTTCAATTGCTGATCAAGTTGATAAAAACCACCAGCATTTTGTTAGGAAGCACTGATGTACTTGAATCATATCAGAAGAAAGTTCATCCTTTCCAGACTGGCTGGACTATGCCCTCATGACCCAAATTTTCAGTTCCTGAGATGTCCAGCACCTGCCACCAGATCTTCATGATGTCCTAATGCAGATTGTGGATTATGTTCTCAAGCACCCAGTTACAGACCCTAAGTGCCAAAGTCCTTCAGTATCTAGACCTGGCAACCTCCGTTTATAAACTGAACTTGTCACAGAGTTATCTGCTGAGGTGACCGTGGTATTAAAGTTCTTGCTAACTACAGAAAAGGAAAATCAGGGGAAAGAGTTGCGTTATGTTCAGCATCTTTGAAAATGGCACTTCTACATCCCCTGCACTAAACAGGTCACAAATTCAGATAATAAATGGTTTGAGTGAGGGGCTGAAGCTCCCACTTCAGATGGAAACAGTAA